>DWJN01001525.1:0-17672 GCA_018248895.1 Carystus phorcus
ACCATATTTGGAAGCTATTCAGAAAGACTTTGAAGATAAGAAAGAACAAGAGTAAGTTTGCTTGTTTTGTTTTTAATATGTAATAAAAATATATTAGATATGATTACATTTTTGTGTGTTGATAGTTGTGTGAGCTGGTGTGTTATGGATATGATTGTAGTTTTTTTAAACTTTTAGTGTGTACTAAGTATTTTGGAGAGTGTGCACAGAAATTACACGATTTAATTCCCCCCTCCCGTTTCCACCATCAAATGACAAAGCAACATAGGTATCCATCCCTTCTGTAGTTAACATCCTTCCAACATAAACATCAAGCGTTTCTTCATCGTTTATTATGTGAACTGCAAAGGATTGGAATATATTGCCCATGTCAGTGTTCCCATTGGGTTATAACATAGGTGTCTTCAGGGAAAGAGTGACTAGGCATCTTTTAAGCTAGTGCGCTCACCATCAAGCAGGATAAAATGGATGTAAATAAGGATAAAAATTTTGTTCTTGAAATCTTTTATAGTGGCACTTATAAGATTATCAAAGTACACTTCTTAAAAATCGTGTCACTAGTCATCTTTATAATCATTATAACTACAAGGTATCATCCAATTACATTGATAATATATTTGAATCAATTAAAGATAAGATTTATAGATATACATACATAATAATATATCCTAATTATAAAATAATGTTGTTTGGTCTTTATGTAGTGATGATGATAAATGTTATTTTGAAAAGCACATATTCACTGTAATAATATAACTTTACATGTAAAATAATTTGAAGCTATATCTTAGTGCTTAAAAGAAGTTTCCCTGTTTATTGATGATGCACTTATATTTGATAATGGGCAATTACTTGTTTTGAAAATAATTTGTGTATATTTAATCCCTACAAATATTATTAAGGCGAAAGTATTTCTCTCTCTCTCCTTATCTCCCCCTCCCTCCCTCTCTCTCTCCATTTTCTCCCCCTCCCTCTCTCTCTCTCTCCATTTTCTCCCCCTCCCTCTCTCTCTCTCTCTCCTTATCTCCCCCTCCCTCTCTTTCCCTCACTCCCTTTCTCTCCTTCTCTCTCTCCTGAAATGGGAATTTGTGGATAAATCCCGGGTCTGTCTTTCTTTTACGTTAGGTGTACATTTAATTTATCATAATACTGTTTTTAAGTACCTTAGTCTCATTTTGAAGTGAGTAGGTTTGCATGTTCATTTATGTAGCATATGTTATTTTTTTGTTTTTGCTTTGTTTGCATTCAAATGTGAAATACTGTAATCTACAGTAGACTTTGTTTTATTTATTTCTTTAAATAAAATTCAGCATGTAATTTTTAAATATTATAAATTACATTTCATATTAATGTTTGTTAGGTGGAAGTTTTTATTTGTTAAAACACAAATTAATTCTATATATTGTTACACTAAAACGATGAGTTGCAGTTTCTTATATCAGATATCACAATAACTGTAAATATTAAAGATATTATACCTTAATCCATGATAGCATTTAGAGTGCCTAAAAATATGTTGCATAATGTCTGGTGGGTCCAATACCTGTATAAAAATATAGAGGCATTTATAAATTACTAGATGACCCCAGCAAACGTTGTTTTGCCATATAAATTATTATTTTAAAACAATTTTATGATAACCATAAAAGTGGTTATAGTAGGTTAACCTTGCAAGCTAGATATATGCTGTCGCGGACTTATATTTAGAACTTTTAGAGGGGAATAATATTGTAATACATGATTTTTGAGTAACTTTTACCGTTTACTCAGCGCACGCAACAAAAGCTCAAAATTTTGTCGATTCACAATATTCTTTACTGCTGCTCCGCTCCTATTCCTCTTAGCGTCATGTTATATAGCCTGTAGCCTTTCACCATAAATGAACTATCTTACACTAAAAGAATTTTTCAAATCGGTCCAGTAGTTCCTAAGATAAGCCCGTTGAAACAATCAAACAAAAACAAACTCTTCAGCTTTATATATGAGTATAGATATAGATATAGATTTAAATTATTATCGTTAACTACAAAGTCGTAACACACAGTTTTCAGTGTGTCATAAACCGAAGTGACTCGAGTATCGTTCCCAAACTTTGCCTGTACTTAAGAGTTTACGCTGGTATCCGCATAAATCACTGAGGCTCTGTTTTGGAGTATTGTAACGACTCTGAGAACAGTGGCTGAGAGCGAAAACATTGTGAAAAGCGCTTTTGTAAGATTAATGTTATAGCTACTTATAAGCAAGAATATTACAATAGAACAGCGCTAACAATTGACTATTTGATAAAATGTTTTTAATCGAATTTTAATAAAACATGGATGTAAATAATTAAATCTAGCAATAAGGCAATATGAGTTGACATTTTTATATTTTATTTTATTATAGAAAGTTGTATGCCCATTGAGTATGGAGTATGTGGAGAAGAAGACGAAGTACCGGGTGCTGGTAGAGAAGTTGGATTCTCGCAATGCAGTCAATTTCAACTCGTTTGTTTTGCGTGTTCCAACCGAGCTCCTGTCTACTTTTCTGAACGAGATGTGCCTTAAGGGGATCGATTTTCGGAAGTTCCGTGGACGACGACGACCACCAGGAGCCACTGGAAGTGCGCCTCACTTCGCTGATAAAAAGTGACTTAGATATAAATTTAATATGTATGTTAGCCTATAAGGTATTTATGGTATGGGCCTGTTGTCTGATATAAAATTGAAATAAGTAAATAAATAAAAAAAATTGTGGTGGGAATACAGAGGAAATGTATTATTGACAGTATCTGACATTGAACTGTATTCTACCTGTATCAGAATTTCACAATAAAAAAATTTATTTGTTGTTTGATAAAATATTGTACATTGCGATTTATTATACTTAAGTCTTTTTTAAGCCGTAAGCGGGCAAAGAGCAGACGGCTCTGATAGTAAGTGATCACCATTGCCCATGGACATTAGCAACACCAGGGATGTCACCAACGCGTTGCCAGCCAAGAAGGAACCGGACCTGCTTCTTGAAGGACCCCATGTCATAGCACTGTGGGAACACTGATGCAGGAAGTTCGTTCCACAGTTTACACGTACGGGGCAGGAAGTGTCGTGAAAACCATTTTTGACGACCCTATGAACATGGTACGACGCATTTTAAACTAACCTGTCTCTCCAGACCGATACGGCTCGTACGACTTCACATTTATAAAGATTCAGAACGGATTCCACAAATGAACACAATTTAAAGATGAATGCCTTTTCGTATTCGCAATTTGAGTGAGCATTCACGTCTCCTTCGGACTTAATACGGTCATATTTTATGAGTATATGCGATACGCATCTGGTTACCAAATAAAAAATATCATGATAAACAAAAGTATCATGAAATCTCTTTAGATTCTTAAAAATAGCTCCTTAGATTTGTCAATAAGATATTTGAGCAAAATTAAAAAGATAACTTATTAATATAATTATATTGATATTTGAAAAAAAAGTATTAATCTATGATGACTTTATCAGTAAAATATTACTTGGTGAACGATTAATTCAGTTTAGGGGCAGCGGTTAGATAAATCTTACTTAAATTTGAAATTATAATAATATCGGCTCTTCCAAACACAGACTAACAAATTACGTGACTTCCCTAAGTAAGTAAAGAGAATTGGAAAGCCGTAAGCCATCCCATGCCTACATAAGCATTAAGTGGTTGACATACTTCCATCAGATTAATACCCATATTAGGTATGCATCAAAGGACTCCAAACGGTATTGTGAAGTGCCCTTCTGTGATTCGTCGAACAATACGAGGAAATTATAGCATAGAAAATTTAAGAGCGTCTTGACCTATATCTGTGAATATTAAATTATTAGTTGGTCGCATTGAAACGAATTATTTTTCCGTAAATTAATTATAATAGGAATCTATAATGCTAGCAACATATGTTGTAATGCTAAATATTCAATATTTTAAAGTGACAAAATTTTTCCTCGTTTAATAGCAACCAGTAAGTTAATGTAATTTTAAAATTTGATGTCTGTATTTCCTTGCATTATAACTAAGAGGTATTAACTCTAATTCAATACGATAATTTTATATGAATTTTTTATAAAATGAAAATCAATTCTGCAAGTATAAAGTAATGGATTTCCATTAGTTAAATGATTGCCAACCCAGCCTTATAATTTTATAGACAGTAATTGCAAATACGAAGATTTTACAGTAGTACATTTGATTTACCTTATAAAATATTGAAATGTCCAATAGTTATTTCAATTATAGTTTAAGACCGAGAGTGGCAGAGAAAAAAGTTCTTTTTAAATAAACAGAATTTACTAAACTATGTATCTACACAGATAATACAAAAAAAATTATCGTTAGCTTTTCGATTAATTAATTAGGTGTATTCATGCCTACAACCTCTTAATACCTCATAGTGTCTCTCATTACTGAGGAAACTTAGAGCTCCACAACATTGCTTCAGTGAGGATTGGTGGAGATTTTAGTGGCTAAATTAAGTGTCGGAAGTTTTTAAGCCTTCGACATAACTCGACGACTGCTATTTACGACAACAACCGGGACTGACGGTTTAATGTCCGTAGCACGGAATCGCTCAAGAAATTTTTGCCAATAGTAGGTATCCATCCAGATACCGATCGCGCGTGCTATCTTTATCAAGTTGCTTAACTCTGTCTATAGATTTTTATCAAAGCGAGCCGCCGGGCCACCCCATTATGAATACTTTAACTTAAAATATATAATGATACTCCACCATTCCGCACTGGAGCAGCGTGGTGGAGTATGCTCTAGACCTCCTCAGTATTGAGGGAAGACCCGTGTTCAGTATTGGGCCATTCATGGGTTGAAGGCAATCACAAATGATACATAATGCGACAAATATTTATTTTACACCAAACTCTAGGTCCTTACTCAGTAGAAGTTCTAACACAGTACTTAAATCAGTACACTTGAAATATTTGTATAGTCGGTAACAGTGAACAGTCAAGATGGCTAAAGACGAAATTTCTATCAAACGGAAAATATTACGGGAACTTGAATTTTTGCGTTCTATGGGGTTTAAAGTATTTCTCTATCCCTTTATAGAAAAGACCAAGATTCAAGTTATTGGCTATGTGTTTACATGTATCATTATCACTTGTGTCATTACACAATTGTTTTTAACTTTACTTCAAACTGAGACCACTGATTGGTTACAATTGATCAACGTTTTCCCCAATTTTGGTGTTTGTGTCATGACGCTTATAAAATACAAGAACATTGAAACAAACAAGCAATTGTACAATGACATAATATGTCACTTTCAAGGCGACATGTGGAACATCGTATCTTTACAGTCAACGAGGCATCGTGCTTGTATCAATAAGTACCACAGGATTTCGATGATTGTCAATAGATTCACCGTTTACTATTCCATTCCATTGACAGTTGTTGTTGACTTATTTCCCTATATCGTAATGGTATATGACCACAAGGTTATTGGTAACGATTTAGTCTACTTATATCCTTTTGATGGCTGGTATCCTTTTGATAAGATCAAGTGGTATGCAGTGGCTTATATTTGGGAAAGTTTCATGACAGCTGTGATAATTTCTGTTTACGGATTTTCGAACATGCTGAACGCGTCATATATAATATTTATTTGTATGGAGTTGAAAATTCTCGGATATTGTTTGGAGGAGTTAATAAGCCCTGAGGACGTGATTAACATAAAAGCGGGGAGGAACGTGGAAGAAATTCACAACGCCACCGTGAAGAAACTGAAGATAATTATCGCAAAACACGAGTTCTTGGCAAAGTATAAACAATTTAAACGTACTATAAACATATTGTAATTTGATTTTGAATTTGATTATCATCTATCTATGTGATCGTGAGACTTAACAACTGAACTAATGTGCCATGAAGTAAAATATTATTGTATACATATAATCTTACAGATATTTATGCAAGTTTACTTTAAGTTTACATTGTCCTGAAACTCGTGTAGAACTACCTCGAAGAGCGTTTGTAAATATCTGTCTCGGATTTTACATTAACTTTTATAACTCTTTAAATTTATCACTAAACTGTTCTGGATAAAGTTGGGCGATACTAATAATCATTATCGTTAAATTTTGTAGAAAATCTGCAGCAATTGACGCAGTTTTGGGTGACGCCATGTTGTTTAACTATTCCCTGGGAGCTGTTTTCATTTGTCTTACGGCTTTCACATTCACGGTATACGTTTTTTGCATATTTATATCAGAAACTTCAACGATTACACTAACTGTTATTAGACTTTACTTTCGAAACTCAATTTATGTACATGACTAACAAACGAGTAGACGAGCTACCTGATGTTATGTGATTATTATCGCTTATCGATATCAGCCACATCAAAAGCTTTATCGATACGATGTCAGTTAAAAAAAAGAAAGTGCTGTCTGTAGTAATTAGCTCGATTTGCTGTGAACTAGGTATAAAATCACGGACGTTATAAATCTTAATGTGAAAACATTTTAATCACATGATGTATACCTACATATAATATTTTATTACCTTATAATTATAATTTTATTACCTTACTTATTTATTTTGCCGATTATATTTAAAATTTTCTTTTTATTTCAGGTAGTGGATAGTTTATATCAATCAGTGCGGTACTTTTTCATGTGGGCATCTCTAATCGTGGAAGTTTTCTATCAGTGCATTATGGGGCAAATTTTAAGTGATCATGTAAGGAAAACGTAAAAAGTGTTCAAAGATTTTGATAAGTTGGACAAAATTATACATTTCTAATTTAATAGTATACAAAGACACAATATATGTACAATAGAAAGGCGAAGAACGCTAGCCTGAAGCATTAGGAGAGATCTCTCCTTAGATTGTTCGTTTTTAAATAATCGTTTTGTCAATAGACAAAAGTATAAACCGACTACAAATAATCCCGTACCAAAATCATACGCAAATTCAATACGCAAATTAAATTCAATACGTAAAAATTACTCGTCAGATTTCACACAAATTTAAATGAGGCCACTTGACAAGCACCAGCTTTCGAATAGAAAATAATGTCCCAACTCGGTATATACATGAAAAAGTTAGGAAGTAAAATATTATTGTATTAAAAAAATACCATCGGATTCGAAGTCGGTTAAACAAAATGCGCCATGAGCTGGTCAATTTACAACTCAAGACAAATGGGGTCCCTTCAGTGTCTTTATTACTACTTATTCTACTTTAACCTTAGCAGTGATATATGAATAATATGCAAATATTTTCAGAGTGAAGATGTTACTGAATCCATTTATTCCTCCGACTGGCCTTACGCGAGTCCAGAGGCGAAGAAAATGCTGTTGATACTAATGATGCGAACACAGAAACCTTTCACGCTAACTGGCAAAGGTTACGTAGTCATGAACATGAATACTTTTAGCAATGTGAGTAATAATTGGCACGTCAGTTTTCTTCAACGTATGAACTTCTGTTTTAAGTATAAATAGCTGACGAACGAGCTACGTTATTATAAGTAGTCACCGCCGTCGCACCAGCAATGCAAAAGACGTAAAAGTAAAGTAAAGAAGACCAAAAGTAGTACTAGCTATCTAATTCCCAGGCATAGTACGCCGTGTCTTTGGCAGTTACCTCAATCAAGCTTCCTAGACGAGTTTCACGTAAAAATAATAATACCAGTAATACAATACAATATGCTTTATTGTGCACACTTAGTCAATTTACTTATAAATTTTGGCGTTGACAAACACAATTGGCGGTCTTATTGGTGCAGTAGTGATTTTTACCAGACTAGCTTTGGGCAGAGCAAATAGACGTAAAAAATTATGTAGGTAGAAGTGCAAATGCAAAAAACACACAAATATAAATAAAATTACATACAATAAACAATTATATTAAATATGTAAAATAAAATATATATTTATATATCAATATTTCCTTTACATACAATAATATATATATATGTATATATATATATACTATGATTTATGTCATCAGGGCGAAGGAACAAAAGATTTCGGAGGGTGAGATAGTAATCCTTAACTTTCGTTTTAAAGAATTGAAGGGATTGGGAAGGTCGGATAGATGAAGGAAGAGAGTTCCATAGGTGAACAGCGTATATAGAAAAGTAATTTTGATAGAAGGATGTAGAAGAAAATGGGGTGCTAAGGAGTAGGTTTTCAGAGGATCGTAGATGTAAATCATGCGTATCACATCGAAACTTGAACCGCTACTTCAAATACGACGGTGACGTTGGATTGAATAGTACGCAGTAGAGAGCAGAAAGTATATGAATATTCCGGCGAAGGTGGATTGGAAGCCACTTGAGCATAGAACGAAATTATAAAACACGGTCATATTTACGTAATCCAAATACAAACCTTATGCAAATGTTTTGAAGTCGCTCAAGTTTATTTAATTGCTCCTCTGTTAAGTCAAGATAGCAAATATCAGCGTAGTCAAGGATGGGCCAAAGAAGAGACTGAACAAGTTGTATCTTTGTGGTGATTGGAAGGAGATACTGAAGTCGACGCAGTGACCGAAGAGCTGCAAATAACTTCATGCTCACACTGTTAATTTGCGGTGTCCACGACATACAACGGTCCATGACAACACCCAAGTTTCTAACAGAATTGCTGTAAGGAATAATGATCCCGTCGAACAGAATGGGCGGCAATAAAGACAGGTCAATGCGAGCACTTAACCTGTGGCTCCCTATTACAATCACCTGCGTTTTTGATGCATTAATTGTTAGTCCAAATTTATTGCTCCAGTTCAGGATAGCAGCTAAAGTATTGTTTAAATTTAGTATCGCAGATGGCAAATTGTCTAAAGGTGACTGCGTATAAACCTGTAGGTCGTCTGCATATAAGTGGAAGGAAGAAGAAATATAGGAACTAATAGAATTAATGAAAATGGCAAAGAGAAGCGGAGAGAGGACACCACCTTGAGGTACACCAGCATCCGCAGCAGCCCAAGAAGAAAATAAGTCCTTAAACCGAGTACGTTGCCGGCGTCCATGCAGATAGCTGCGAAACCACTCTAATGCGGCCGGAGATACGTTAATAGTGCGTAGTATGGCTAGGAGGATATCAAAATCAACAGTGTTAAAGGCGTTGCTAAAATCCAACAGCGCCAACACTGTGACTTGTTGTTGGTCCATTCCCATGCGGATGTCGTCGGTGATCTTGAGCAGTGCAGTAGCCGTACTATGACCGGGACGGAAACCAGATTGAAAGGGAGTCAAGAGATTATTAAGGGAAAGATAAGAATTGAGTTGTAGGTGCACAAGGCGCTCAAGGACTTTGGATAAGAAAGGAAGTATGGATATAGGACGAAAGTCAGAAACAGATAATGGATTGGACTTTTTTGGAAGAGGAACAACTTGCGCGTCTTTCCATGCATTGGGATAAGAACAAGTTAAAATGGAATGGTTCAGAATTTGGGTAATTACGGGAGATATGTGATGAATAAGTGGAGTGATCATTCTACGGCTAATACAATCCTCGCCGACAGAATCCGAGTGAATAGACTCAATACACTTTTTAACGTCACGATCCGTAAAAAGAGTAAAGACAAAACTGGGAGAAGCAGGAATGGGTAAACTAGATAGAAGATTTAGTGTATCAATTTTGGCCTGGTTATCGATACAAGGCTTAGAAGTGAAGTGATGATTGAGACAGTTAACATCCAGGTGACTAGGTAGGGCATCACGGTTCTGTTTCCCAATTCCCAAAGATCTAAGAAATTTCCAGACTTTAGCTGTATCTTGATTTTGAACTGACTTGTGAATGTGGCGTCGTCTCAAATCCCTACACATCTTATTGCAGCGATTACGAATGAGTTTATACTTCTCTTGATTTGATTTTGTAGGATTTGCTTTATATTTTGCTTTGGCTTTATGTTTTTTCGTTATCAATTTCCTGAGCTCATCAGTTAACCATGGTGCTGGCAAGTGACGAACGCGTACCGGACGAATAGGAGCATGGATGTCAAAAAGTTGTATAAGTAAGGAGTTGAATATTGAAACCTGTTCATCGACGGTAGCAGCATTCGTCACTACAGACCAGTCAATTTTTGCAGCATCTTCTCGCAGTCGATCTAAGTCCATACCGGCAAAGTTACGTTGAAATAAAATCCTTGACTTAGCTTTAGGGGGACGCATGTTGTAAGACAAGAAAAGAAGGTCATGGTAAGAGAAGGAGTCAGCAGCACATTGACCGTGTTTTACAACATGTTCAAGAGAAGAGACAAATATCAGGTCAAGAAGAGATGGGGCACAATTCGGAAAAAAGTGTGTGGCTGAAAGTGGGAGAATATTCATGTTAGCTGCTTCAATAATAGATTTTAATCGGTTAGCCCTAGAGTCCTGCTTAAGCAGGCATGTGTTAAAATCTCCCATAATAATAGTGTGACCGTACAAAGGCAAGAGGTCTTCAAACAGTTGGTCAAGAGACGAAAAGTAATCAATGAAAAGGGAGGGACTGTAAAAGACTCCAAGAAGTAGCTTAGAATGGGAGAACAAGACTTCAATAAAAAGATATTCCGCATCATTTCCAAGTGGGGCTTGCTCCGACATTTTAACAACAGAGAAGGGGATATGGGAACGCAGATAAATAGCAACGCCGCCTCCTCCCCGACTAGTGCGATCGTTCCTAATTAAATGAAAGCCCGGTAAAGCGTAACAAGTGGAAGGAAGACATGGTTTGAGCCATGATTCAGAAACTAGTATGGCATGAATGTTTTTGCTATCAAAGGATGACAATAAATCGGGATAATGAGCCGGTATACTCTGTGCGTTTATATGGACCACATTGAAGTTTTTAACTACATCAGAAAAGCATGAATCGAGTGCCACACTAAGAGATGGAATGCTCTCAAAACTGTCACTACTAATCGATTCGTCTGTCGCAGTAGAAAATAGAGATGAATTGTATTCAAGATTACAGTCAGTATCACTTGATGACATATCAATAATAAATTATAATAAACTATATATTGAATATAATATAAATAAAAATGATTAAAACTTATATCTACAAAGTATAATTATTTAAATCATCCACCCGCCAGCTACACAAAATTTAAGAAAATTACAATAAATATATAAATAATGTATAAAAATAACACAGGTTCAAACGTCATTACAACACGGAGACAGTGAGTAGTAAGTAGCTGTCAGTTTCTCTATTCTCTATGGTTGATCAAAGCGGCCATTACGTTGCGTCAAATAATTGTCAAAAGTGTCAGTCAGTGTCAAATAATTTCAAGTTCAAGTTCAAGTAAACTATGTTATCTTGTGATAATAATACTTATAATACGAATAGTAATACGGACAACATTGAAGTCGCAACGAAAAATAACAAGTGAATTGTATCGGATTATGGAGTGGGTTAAAAGCGAAATATAAGCTAGATGCAAAGATGAGAAACTAAAAAGACTTTAAGGTGGATCAGAAAAGATATCCGTGTTATAACAACTTACAGACATGGCATGTAACAGCACTGAACTTGAAGTTATCTTCAGCTACTTCTTTGCAACCCTCCGGCTGCGTGATTCAGGTTTACTGACGGAGGGCTTATCACCTGCAGTAGGTTGTTTTGCAGGAGAAGCAGTACCAGGTGCATTCCGGATTGCATCTAATTCCGCCAGGCTTACAACCTGGTGGTGCGAGCCATCCAGTGCAAGGATGTGTATTACACCGTCCTTTGTCCAGCACTTGTTAATGCCATACCGCTGTCTTGCTTCTAAGAAGACCAAATGTCTGCTACGGGTCAAGAACTCTGATTGTGTTATGCCAGTACCTTTTAATTTAGCCTTTGCGTACCAGACTTTATCCCGAACTGATGCATCATGGAACTTAACCAGTATTGGTCTTGTTTTATTGTCTGAAGAATGTCCTAGTCTATGTGATCTAGAGATTGAAGTGGACGAGAAACTTGCTATCTTCAACTTGTCAGTAACAATGCTAGTGACTACAGCACAGATGTCTTCTGCCTTATTCTCAGAAACACCATGAAGAAGGAGCATCTTCCGTCTACTCCTCATTTCAATGCGATCAAGCTCTCTGCCTAAAAATTCAATTTGTAGCTGCATTGTCTCGAAGGAAGTTACTATGAATTTTCTAAATGTAGTAAATTCAGTTGCCAGTGATGATGTTGTAGCTTGTGTAACACTACTTTTCTGAAGATCCTGCTGGAACTCAGCCATCCGTGTGTTGAATAATTCAGACATGGCCATTAAGGACTTTTTCAGTGAATCCATTGTGCTTGTAGTGTAGCTTGAAGTGAACAAATGAAAGGAATAGTTGCTGGTGAGTGGATTAATTATTACATGTATAGTATACACATATAAACACAACTATTATATTTATTTAGCAATTATTATATAGGAGAATCTCAAAAACGTGTTTATATTTTCACATCTACCCACGAAAAAAAAAAAACTCTCTGGTACTCTCTGGTACTCTGGTAGATAAATATAGTGTTATAATATTCCAATGCTTGTAATATTTTTGATGTCAATGATAAAGTAGAATAGCTACTTTCATGTACCTGTATACTAAAATATATGTATCTCAGGCCTCACTCAGTTAAAGTCCATTTTGTTAGTATCTTGAACTTAAATTTTTAGTAACTTGTAAAGGTAAGCTTAATACCAGGCAGTGATACTTTTGACTTTTTTTTTATACATCATAAGTTAATGCTTGACTACAATCCCACCTGATGGTAAGCGGTGATGTAGTCTTGGGTGGTAAAGCGCATTAACTTCGAAGAAGCCTATTCACTCTTTACTCTTATTTACTTTGTATGTACATTTGTTTTTTTCACATATCCAGAACCAACAATTTCATTAGGTAAGAGTACATTCACGAGTCAACATTACAGTATAGCTTAATACATATTTTGAAACAAGTTTCACAAGTAAAGTCATCAAGCTTCACAATATTTTTTGAATGAATTGTCCAACGTACCCCATAGGGTCCACATTAGGGGATCTACAATTAAAAAACATTCCAACATTGTGTATGGAGAAAAGTGTCTACCTATTTTATTTAAGAAAGTCAACAACTACAATGTAGCGTCAAATTCTATGTTAAAGCAATGTATAAGAGCTCTTTAATGCTCTAATTGCTCTCATTGCACTTAAGCATATAAGTTAAAGGAATTTCTTTAATTAAATGCCTTCAACCCATTAATGGACCACTACTGAGCACGGGTCTCTCCTCAACACTGAGGAGGTCTAGAGCGTACTCCACCACGCTGCTCCAATGTGAAATGGTGGAGGGGTTAGTGGCCAACCCAAGTGTCGGAAGTTTTCAAACCGCCCGAAGGCCTCCGACATGGCTTTGACGACTGCTATGTTCATAGCAACCGGGACCGACGGCTTAACGTGCCCTCCGAAGCACGGAAACGCTCAAGAAATTTTTAGCACTAGCGGTCAGCCATCCAGGTACCGCAGTTGCTTAACTCTGTCGATCGCATAGGATCGACGCGAGCCGCCGGGCTATGTGCGCTCCAATAATTAAATAATGTTTTAGAATTTCGTAAGTCGATTGACTTTCCTCCTAAGTCTCTTCCTTTTCACTTACCTCGGGTTTTAATTTAGTTCGTCAAAGGAAATACTCTTTTTCTCCCTTGTTACTTATGTAAAGTATAAGTCACTTTGTAGTTTAATATACTTACCCAAAATACAAAAAAGTAAAGCTTACGTTAAACCTAACTTTTTGACTGTACCAAATTCCCAAATACCTAAAAAATTTTATTCTTTTCTATTTGATAGGCGATTGTTTCCTAGTGTTCTTAGCTACGAGTATGATTGAAAAAAAAAACTATAGTTGTTCGAATAACAATAGCTTTTTTCTATTCGTTGAACGGTTATTAACAATTTCTATTGGTCTGTTCGATTACAAATCTAGCCTATGCCTTTAACATACTACTACAACGCACTTTTACTACTACAGCACCACCCAAATCCGCAGGATACCCAACTCTCAACAACCTACGTAACACACAACAACCTACACAACAACCAACGATCAACAACCTACATAACACACACAACCTACACAAGAGGATTTGTCTTGTTTGAAGTTTGAACCGATTATTTCCGTTGAGTCATACATCCCTCATTGCAGAGGTGTCAACGCAATAAGTAAATTTTAGATGTACTTTTGGAGGCGGGGGAATCTTTAAATTATTATTAGGTTTATGTTTTTACCGGTTTATTCTTAATTAATTCCTTAAACCTTAGTTTATAATTTAATATTTCCCTTAAAAGTTATCGATAAACAAAGTTTTGATTAATGCTTATTTACCTTTATAAATTTATTTACTATTTGTGAAATGTTCAAAACATTAAATTTTGCTGACGAATGCTCAGTGATTGTATATTTGATTTAAACAAAATACAGAAATTTAAATCGAGCACTGGTAAAATATTTGCATTAAAAAGAGAAAAAAGTAAATGCTTACTCAGCTATCGTTGATCAATTTGCACAACAAGTAAATCCTGCCAAAGTGACCCAATTGTTTCGACCTCACCAATTAAAAAGTGTAAAGGTAAGCGTTGAACTGGCGGGCAGTGTTTGAACGGCGGGCGGCGCGGGCTACGTCACTCGCGGGGCTGTCCTCGCTCTCGCTCCGGAAGTGGCCGGGAGTAGCGCTCGCCGGTAGCGGAGTCCCGTGCTCCCTGGACCGACGACACCGCTTATTGCATCCAAACGTGCCAATTGAAACGCGTGTCCGCTGCTCGCCCACTCGAGCCATGCGCGCGCCGATTCGTGACATTTTCGGCTCCCGATAATGTGCACTCCTGTATATTATATATTTTAAGATATAATCGCATATATTACTTTAGTGTTAATGATGTATGGTTACGTTTTATTTATTGTGACGGTATTTTTACTTAAATGTTCGGATGCGCAAGAAATTGAGACCGGTAAGTTAAAATTTTGTTTTAACTTATATCAAACAAGTATGACTGACCAACGTCTACGAATGTGTTGTTTCGAGAAACTAGGAGTAAAGTCGAGACTACTAGATTTTTACTATTTTATGCTGTAAGTCTAACTCATTCACTCTGCGAGCAGTCTTTTTTACTACATTATAATTTAAATAAAATAAATCGGTACCGTTTAACCGTTGAGCGCTAACTTTATGTGGCCATATAGTGAATAAAAGTTGTAGAAAATGGAACTCTTATATATTTAAACACTTAACTATAAATTTAAAACTCCCATGTTTTAATCTAGACAATTATGGACAGTGTTATTTGCCATAATGGGCGTACCGAACATCCCCGTAATAACATCTTTATATAATAATAATAATACGTATATTTACTATTCATATACAATTTTAAACTGAACTACACAAAGAACCAAAGCATACACGATTGATAACTGATAATATACTATCGGACTCGGCAGATGTTATCGTGCAAGATAAAAAGTATTTTCTATCGAATCGAATTGTAAATCTGGAGTATTCTCGAATCAACTTATATCTAGAAACTTATTGGTAAACCGAAATGTTATCATGAACCATATTAAGTACGTGTATACATAATCATTAATATATAAATAAATATTATAATCAGATATATTAATTATGATAACACCATCATATTCTTTTTAGTTCTTCAAGCTACGTTTCAGAAATGCTTAATATATGTAATTTCATCCAGAAAACTCGATAGGGAAAGGAAAATCATGTCTGGAAGAAAATAGGGTAGGGTGTACACAACTTAATTTTGGCACGAAAATCGAAAACTTAGCTAGCTCAAAGTATAAATACCTATATCTACATCTATTTTAAATACGCACCAATACTTTAATTCGCTCCTTAGTTTATCCAGATAAAAAATACTTTACTTGCAAGAGTAAAAAGATATAATTAACTTATTCGATTAAAGACAAAAGATATATCAATAAACAGATAATTATTATTATGAATATATTATATTATTATGAATTATCGGGTTGATTTATAAAATCTAACCAGATTCCCCGAGGTATGTAGATCTAAATATAGGGCAACAAAAGTAGATTAATGCTTATGAAGGTAAAGGTCATAATCGAGTCCTAAATACGTAGGTACCCAAGTAAGCAGGGAACTGCACGTAATTGATTAATTCGTTAGGGCAAACGCGGCTAGTATGTCAATAGTCATTCATAGATTCATAATATATTACGGTAGGTACCTAAACTTTTGTCATCAAACCGTGTATGTTAAAATCAGCTCAATACAAATCACATAGTGACTTAAGTGACATTCGTTCTTTAAAAATATTTGTATTTACAGGAAAAAATAATTTCTACCGTATCGGTAATTGCTATGTCATATCACTAGTAGATCTGGCGAACTTCTTATCAACTTAGGACAATTGTCCCGTTTTGTATCATATCTCATAATTTTTTATATTGATTCCCATTTCTTATTGGCCGTACCGTTATGTTATAATATAGTATATAGCCTTCCACGGTAAATAGATTATCAAATATAAAAATATTTTTAAATTCGAACCTATAGAACCCGATTTTAGTGCGTTCAACCAAAAAAAAAACTCCTAAGCTTTATAACATTAAAATTAAAGTATAGATTAGTTACAAAATAGCATTTAAGAGGTACTTGGATTAGTCAGATTCTAACGTCCTTACTACTTATAGCTACACGCCTATCTTTGTACTGACATACATTCCTCATTATCTTGAAGAAGGTAACACTTGCGTTAGCTAAGATGCATCCAAGCTTGGTGAACTAAACTAGGTCTTTATAAGTACCTGACTTAAATCCCAAACGTTATTGCAGGACACAGGACTAGTACTGTATGGAATGTAACTTTGATTCATGGATTTGATTAAGATTTATCAAAGTATTTTATAACTATAATGACATTAAGTAGGAAACCATTCACACTAAAAGATTTATTTTTATTCACAAAGAAGGGCTTTGTCGCTATATCGAATATGGCAAAAAAATATATAATGTCGTATCATTAGGGTGTTTTGATATTTTGTTAGGAAAACCGAACTCAAAGAATGTGATAAAACTTCGGTCTAGAATACTCACAGAAAAACCTAAAGAATGCACTGCTTTATAGTAGGGTTTCGTGTAAGGATTATATTACTCATTAATATTAATTGTATATTTATTGGTATTAAATTTTAAGTATCTTTAATTAGCTTTAAGTTATGTTACAGTGGAAGCAGTGGTGGGACACACTGCGGAACTACCCTGCAACGTGACAGCTGAAACGGAAGATGCGAAGCTTACCGTGCTCGCTTGGTATAGAAACGGGTCAGCGACCGCTTTCTACAGGTGATAATCAAGGAAATAATATTCATCACTAAACGTCGCTACCACACTGATTATACGATAACGTAATTGGTAGTCTCTTGGTTGCACGCTAATTTATGAAGTACCTATTAAGTCATGTACCTATAGTGCTTGTGTCAATAATATTCTGACCCATGTCTTTGTAGGGAAAAATATCCTTTATTGTCATGCAGAGAAAGATCATTACACTGAAACTTGTCACGTAGTAGTTTGGTTAAACCTTGAATGGTCTTATGAACGCCTTCCAGCCTTCCACCCATAATGGCTTACTACTGAGCACGGGTCTTTCCTTATCACTGAGGAGGTCTAGAGTATACTCCACCACGCTACTCCAGTACGGATTGG
>DWJN01001526.1:0-17666 GCA_018248895.1 Carystus phorcus
TGATAACTGCCGCCACCGCGCTGGCTGGCCGCTTCTGTCATATCATTGTTGTACCATGATGGTCCAAGACGATGCTCATAGCCGTCTCAGGGGCGACGGCACCCGTGTGCATTGCACACCCTGCACTATAAGTTAAGCCGCCCCTAGTCTAGGGCATATTTCGCCAAACTGCTCCAGTGTGGGTTGGTGAAATTGGTACCTAGATAATACTTATTTTAAATTGAGTAAATTACTCGATTAAAATTCTTACTTTAATCATTTAGATTTTTTATCAAATACATCCTTAGGATAAATTTACTATGCTCGTTAGTTATAGTGGAATCAACGCCATCTATTTATTGTTAATAAATATTGTGTGTTGTTACTTACGCCATCTATTAAGTAATCTAAGTTCTACAGTGAAACGTGACGTTATATCCCAGTAATTTGTTAATTATATATAATAATAGATGGCGCAAGCAGTAACGGAAAAACGGTTTTACTAATGTAATAGAATAAACAAAATTTGAAATAATAACAGGTATTCAGAGACAGAAACGCGTACTTTTCTTTACATTGTAAAACATGGTGCAAATAAAAATCCTCTGTGACATGGATCTACGTACTATTGTCTATTTCTAAGTAAAAGACGACAAATTGTTGTATAGACTATAGTGATACTTAAGATTGTGACTGGAAATAAGTAACGTGCCTGATATATTCTAATCAAATGTCTATAAAATATTTGTCTACTTATTACTTGTCAATTTTCCCATTTTCATTAATTCGCTTTAGGTCGTACCTACATGTTCGGGTGAAATTTCGTATTGAATTTTAATTGCAAGAGGAGAAAAGGTTTTGAAACTTCAAAAATTTCATGGACATGGTATATTTCAAATATATTGAATACTATTTATGTTAAACTTGCAAAAGGAATAGTTAAAGCTAGGCGGCACTAATTCGCTTCAGATCTCCAGACCGCATCTGGATGTGTGGAGTAATCCAGACTATTTTAGACCAATCTCGATGTTAAATAGCCATACTAATTATGTATCTTTTGAAACAACTATCAAAACTGTTCACAAAAACATTAAGTAATGCTTGCAATTATTAAAAATCAGTTCGGTATACATGTAGGTACCTATATTAGTTTGGTAACAAGCAGGTAAGTAGGTATATATTTGTTTAATGATTCTAATTTTAACATTTTGACACATTTTTCTTATAGGTACCAAATCAGATTTTAATTTTCTTTTATTTTTCGACTGCTCATTACATATATTTATTTGCTGAAAATATGTTCAAGGTATGTAATTCCGTGCAATATAGGTCGCGACACTTCTATGTTAAAAAGAAAAAAACATCCGAATATTTTCCAAATAATATATTTACTAATGCCAAATCAATCCTAAACACACATCAAAACAGACGTAAGTAATAATATGCACAATCTCACTTAACTAAGAGTAATAAAAGTAGATATATTCTATTTTGTTTTTGGAAAACAATTGTAAGAATTTATTCTCCTCTATAATACTTTATCGAAATATAATATCGAAATAATCATATAATTATTTACAAGTTCATTTTAAGGCACTTGATTAGTGATTGCCATGTAGATATTAATAAGTACAAATATAAAACGTGATAATGTCTGCTGATGGCACAAAAATGTTTCAATAAACAAAATACTTTGTTATTCGAAACATGCTATAATAATATTTATATGCAGACGTTAAATTTGTACGATATTAGTTATATCTCATCACAATATTTCATAAGCAGTATTCTGTTAACCAAGGAATATTGAATGTTTCCAAGTTTATGGAGCTATATCCCTTATTTTCCCCATAAATGCGCGATGTTTGTACATAATCACTATATATAATTGAAGTTTAAATTTGCAATAAAACTTTCTTAAAGTCGTAAACTTGCAACTATCATACCAAATACATATACATAACTTGTATCTTTAACTGTATAGTAACGTGTAAGTTAAATAATCTCTTGTGTATATAAAATGTTATCTAAAAGATAATTGAAAAGATCATGTAAACAGATTTAATTATTTGAATTTGTATTGACGAACAATAATTTAGCACCCAGTTTGATCGTTCGAAATTCATGTTTTGTATAATTAATTTATTATACGAATTGATTGTAGAGTCGATGTAAATAGTAACATAGTGGTTTCGGTGTCTATAAACTATCTATCTTTTAGTGAAGACAACTATTTTTTTCTTTATAATCAGTTCTCTTAGACATTATCTTTATGAAATAGAACGGCCTCAGAGCTTTAAATCAATTTTGTGAAGAGAAATGTGTAAACATTCAATTGATACTATTAAATAGAAAGGTTATAGATACCGTGTGTTAGAGATGAGTTTGGACACGACACATTTTGATTAATGATACGCGCGAGAGTCAACTTAACTTGTAACATAATGATTTTAGGACAGACGATAATATGAGAGGTATGTCCTAGTCTAGAGAATAATATTTTGATATAGATCATAAAATATTCAAACATAAGTATGTCAATTGTGCATGTTTTATTTGCTTTTATGATATTAAAACATCTTATGGCTTAAATGAAAATTGCGTAATAATAGTTTATTTTCAACGATCATGGATATCTATTCTTTAAAGTTAAACTAGTTTAAAATATCTTTTGTTATGAAATTATTCCGTGAATCTTTTATGAGAGGCGTAGTTTGTGTTATGGTTTCACGTCATATTTATAGTCGCAATGAAAGGAAACCATCAAAATTAAGTACTTATAACATGAAGTAATCATGGACGGAGACTTTTACCTTCAAGGGTAGATACTAAGGGATATGAGAAAAAATAATATATGAAGAAATATACGTGGATTAATGCTTGGAGCTTATTAAGGTTAAAGTATTTTATGATACATCTTATAAAAATCTATTATTAAAGATACAAATAATACGAGTATCAAATTTTTTTGTTATTTCAATAATATTTTGAGTTACACTTACTGTCCAATGCACTTATGTAAAACAACTTATATGTATCTTACAAGTTCATTAGCTCACTGTAACAAAATGGAAGATGCGAGAGGATATTTAAATAATGATAAATTTCTATAATATGCCCACTGATCTTTATGATATATCTAATAATTAATAACTTGTAGATGAAATAATAAAACTATTTGAATATAGCCACGTAGCTTGAAACAACAACTAGTTTAAGGATTTTATAATGTCTCTAATGCAATTTTTTAATTAGTATCGTGAGAATTTAATTCTTAAAACGATGAGATTAGTCCAAAAACAGTGTAAATGCGTATCAAAATTTAGTATATTCGTAATATAAAGATCAGTGTAAATCTAAAGAATCTAAAAATTGTTAGCAATGAAATCGAAGGAATTGAAATTGTGTAGGCTTGTAGGTCGATGTAATATTGACGTTAAAATTTCGTAGTTACTAACAATATGTATATTATTGTCCAGGCTACTTGCCTTAGTAGTATAAGTAGAATCTAAATATTTTATAATAAAAAGCACTTATAACTACGCAATAGATTCCGTTACATTTTTATAATTAATATTCATTTATCTAGAATCATATCTTCCAAAAACAATTATAAAGTAATATTATAATTTTATTGAAGCAACGAACGTGATATTTATTACCTTTAATCTCAATATCAGATCTCTTATATTATAGTGCTATAGAGCGCTCGTGTGAGCTTTTTACAATAAAATATAAATTTGTGATAACACATCTATTGCACTAAAGTTAATAACGAATATTGTAAAATTATTGCGTTTTTTTAACACCATGTAAATTATATACATAACAAATAACTAATATAAAAATTAGGTATATTATCATTTAACTCTGAAATGATTGGATATCGTCTAGTTTTGTTATTTTTAACTGCCATTTATTACTTGTTATATTTTTGTTACAGAATAGACAATATTCATTAAGAGATATTAAAATCAGAGATTCTCAACAAGAGATTTCAGCTATGGCGCCATAATAAAATAACCTATATTTAAACCTACGCACAAAATTAATAAGGATGATTATAAGGAGATTATACGACCTTAAAAATGATAATTCAAAAAGACAATATACTTTTAACATTAACATTTAGTAAAGTTAACAATAATTTAATATTCTCTACCTTTACTTAAGTATTAAATAATGATTCAACAAATTTTATAGAACCGCAAATATGAAAAGATTGTACATTAATTTATTAAGGCACTTAGGATGCACTAATATTCGATTTGTTACGCATAAATATTAAGCACTATAATAATAAGAATAATGCTAATCAAATAATTTCTAAAAAAATATCAAATGATTCGTCTACAAATTGATTCTCGTATTTGTAAATATATTCAAGGAAGACTTTTTGTTTTATAAAATATTACTGTAATTTTAAAAATTCATCGTGAAATTACATTAATATAATCTTTGGTTTTAAAGTATATAATGTATTGCCGTATTGTAAGAGAATCAATAAGTACACGAAATGTAACCTAAAAGACACTTATCACTTGAAATCAGTACGAATCGAAAGACGAAGCAGTTTAGTAAAAACCATTTGATACTTACGATGCCACTTGAGTTTTCATGTCTCGGCTAGACACGTAAAGGTGATCTTGTACGGCTCAGATGTTTTGTGCATTTGTACTATAAATCTATTACTATAATAATGTATGCATTTATGTTTTAAACTACTTTTGTAACACAGTTTATTCATTCACAGTGTATTCAATTTGAAACCAAATTAATTTCTCAAAACTAAGCCTCTGATTGCTTGTTCTGTTCATTCTCTTGAACATTAAAAACAATAAGCTATTCCATTAAAACAAACTATTAACGAATGTTTGAAATTTTAAAAACAAATTGAAAATGAATTGATAATGTAACGGCGCTAAATTGATTTGTGATAAAACGTCCATAGCAAAGTGTTTAAAATATAATTAAACTATAACTATTAAATAACTAACAATAAAGATTTACCATTAAATTTAGCGCCGCGTAAGGTAGTCAGGGTAACCTAACAACACTCGTGCTAAACCACGACACGATAAAGCGACAACAGAAATACATGTTACAATACAGTAAATATAGTCGATGGCGTGTGCCACTTCAAAAAAAATATTATAAAAAAGAAATGTTAATAAAGTTCATCATGTTATAAACATAACAGGCATATAAATGTTAATAGTTAGACTATTAAAATACATAGTATATGTTAACGTGAAAGGCCCAACAGCTATAGCTACATGTGGTCGATGTTCCGATGAGTATGTTACGCGGCGACATAGGGTTCCGGTGCGGGCGGACGGCCGTTTCTCCTGTTAATGCCTCGGCGCCTTAGCACTCACCTAGCCGGGTTAACGAGAAGAGAGAAAACAGATGTTAGTATCGATCAATACGTCACGGTCCCGACACGTGTCCGCTCAAAGCGAGCTCATTTCAACGCTGTCGTTCGCTGCCCGCGCGTCGTCTCAACAGATACAAAACAGATTAACGTCACGGTGTTAAAACATTATGACAATTGATACAGAAGGGCGCTTAGGCGACAGGATAGTTCACATGGACTCGAAAAATCTGATCGAACTACGATTCCATGTACGGGCCCGCACGACATGCAGCTAACAAAAGCGATAAATCGTGAACTCGGATCGATGAGACCGGTGTACGGAATTCAAATATAATAAAAAGATTTCAATAAAATAATCTAAGGGAGGCTATCAGGCATTCGTGCCGCGGAAATTTCTATACGTGGTCCAGTTAATAAAATTATACACGGGTCCTCTCTCATATAATTAGTTGACGCAGTTAATGGTTGAAAATGTTAAAATAATTTAGTATGATAATGATAATCTACAGTATAGGATTAAAATGCCCAATAGTTCCCAGACGAGCAATGCTTGACACATATCGAATGCTGCGCCATTCTCGTATTGATGCTTCAAGCACTGCCCAGACAAACAAGCATAGGTAATAATTTTATCACTTATGTATAACCATAGCACCCCAATGCAAGTATGTAAGTTATTCAACACATCGCTGCATAATTTCAATACAATTGTATATGATAGCATTCTCTTAAAAGTTGTTAATTAGTTTGTGATAACGTATCAATATGTCATTACATATTTGCATGTTAGTGACTCATATAATATAAATACATAGTTACAAATAATCTGCAAGTGACAATAGCAGTTATGACAGTGCATTTCGTAATTATTATGTAAACAAACGGGGACTTGGCCTTGTGGAGTTGCATGTTAGTCGTGTGAGGCTACAATTGACCAAAATGACTGCACGTCATCAACTTTATCGACTTATATCATATAACAAAATTTCAATATATACTGATAATACACTCAACGCGAACCTAACCAGCTAAAAAGAAAAAAACGTTTAATAAAATTCAGACAATTTATTGCAATGTATACCTTCTGAAATGCATTTAATATTTACAATCAACAATTGAAATAACATTTTACACAGACATCGTCATATTTTAATTAAATAATATATTGGACAGCAATCCGATTATAATCCATTCTATATAAAGCGTGATAATACGTAAAAGGCATTTGCATGCCCTTTTACATCCACAAGGACACAAGTGCAAATCTTAATAATAATAACTTTCATATACCGAAAGTAAATAAAATATAATACCTAAGGCAAAGTAGAAACAACTAGCTTAAATTTTCTCGTATAAAAATCCTATATTGACTAAGAAAAACTTGTGATGATTAAGAAAACGTTAAGTCAAAGGAGGGGCATTTTGTTTAATACTGGATTGATGGCACAAATTCTGAAAATGCTCTTCCCTTTGACTAATACTGGGCGAAACTCGGGAAAGAAGGATTTCACAACCCAAAAGTAGCACCTGCTGTATATTATTTGGCAAAGTTGAACACAAAAACCTGTGCAGTTTACTAAAGATAGGTAAATAAACTCCCAAATAAATTAATAACAGAAAATGTAACTGACATCCTTCTTCCCTCGCAAATATTTCTAAACCATACCCGAACGTTATTTGCTCGTATAATGTAGACTAAATGAGACAGTCATGTTGTGATAATTGCAACAGCTGAAAACAATGTTACAACATATCTGACAACGCTTTATCGCCCATAAAGTGCTAAACGAAATCAGTTGCAAACGCATCACAACATGTTTTAAAAAATCTATAAAAAAAAAGAAAATATAAAAATCACAGTTTCAAATTATGCAGATTCACATCAGATCCGATATGAAGTAGTGATGGGCATAACACGTCATATTCCTATTCAACTATTCGATAACTAATAAGTACATAATAATAATAAATTGAAAAAAAGGACACAGAGAGACAATAAAGCAGAGCACCCACGCATTCTTACTGATGAATATGATTGCTAGAGATCTACGACAAACTTCGTGATTCATACTTCAACCGTGAGACATGAAGTTTAAGACGAACAGTTTCCGTACAACATTACAATAAAACGCCTTTAATAAAATCTGCTTTAAAACGCGTTGCAAATTGTAATAGGAATGACATTGAAAATTAAATGACAACGATAAAAATTTACCACGATCTGTAAAAATTACAACACTGATTTATAAATATAAATTAAACGATTATATATCCGCACCATCCGTGAATAACTTAACAAGTCGAAAATGCACTTTTTAGAGCCGTCATTTTTAAGTTTAAGTTTCATCTGTAAATTCTGATTTTATGTTAATAAACACTTTTTTATCTGAATGTGTATTCATTTGCTTCGAGTTTTTAGAACACTATCAATTAAACAATACTAATGCCTATACAAATAAAATATAATGCAAGTCGACTTATCATATTTACGCCTGGTACGCATATATACCGTCATATTTTCGAATTATGACTGACATTACTTTTGAGATTATGAAAATGACGTCGTATTACGTTGTTGCTTAGAACGCGTACGTCGTGTGTTCGTCTTAAATACACCAATTTAAGCAAGCGTATTCATCGTAAACATGCGCGCGTTTTCTCACCTTTGAATTGGGAATTAGGGCGCGGGTAAGGCAGTGCGCTGGTAAGGGTGGTCCCTCACTTGCGCGAGCCGCCCCGCCCTCCGCACGACACCTAGCGGCATATTCACATTTAACATATAGGTCTTAATTTACAACCGTAATGCGTTAATTAACGCACCTAGATTTGTTAAAGGAAAAATACAATACAGTAAATCAGATAACTCGACAATAAAGTGAAAATTATCCTGTTTATCATGGTATTCGTTTAGTAAGTTCAATTTGTTGCAGTCCCTACACAAGGTCCTTTTTTATTATTTTTCGTGGACGAGACAATTAGGGTATATATTTACTGAATAAACAATAAACTTAAAATAACCTGCAATTTTGATCGCAATATTTGTGCACAAATACTTTCAATAAAAAGTAGGTCGTAAAATAATATTATAATCTAAGCAGAACAATGCCCAAATTGTGAACATAAATGCTGTAAAGAAATTTTAATCTCATTATTTTCAAGAAGAACTGTTATCTCATAGAGAACTAAAGCTAAAATCCCGAATCTATCACTGCCAAATTCATCGAATATATTATTTTTCTTAGCAAACTTTCATTTGGCAGTATCACTAATATGTACTAAGTATTATGCTTATCTACGCCTATCGATTACCTACATACTTTACTGCTTTGGAAAATATAACAAAATAAAACTTTAATATCGGGCAATAGCAGACCCTTCAAGGTACAGGTAATGGCTGGCATAATGTCGTAAATACTCTGACTCGATAGAATAAACTGAGATTCAATGAATCTACGCAAAACACGGCTGTATACTCACAAAGCTCACTCTTTTCTAAACTACGTAAAAATCTTTATAAGATAATAATAATACTTAACCTATGGTATGTTTATAAATATAATAATATGGCTAATAAGTTAATAAATTACGACAGTTACATAATTATATAACAATAAAATAACATTTGATGTTTTTCAACGTGTATGTTGTATAAAATGTTACGTTATTATTATAGGGCGTGAAGTGTATTTTCGCCTAAAATGTTTCACAGTCCTGATGTTCGTGTGTATTTCACCGCAATATTTACCGACTTGTTCCATCGCCAGCGACGTTCAGGGAAAGAAACAAATTAATTATCATTTTCATTTACCTTTAATTAAGTGCAAGGCCATATCAGAATCTATGAGCTGTACGTTTCTATTATTCAAAATGCCAATATTTTAGGCCTATTACGTAGGTAAGCAATTTGTGCAAATAGAAACGTCTATTATTGAGCGGGATATTTTAATATTATCCCAATTGGTAACATTTATAAATGGTACATATACCAAGTTCGTAGCTGTTTAAAAAAAATCGACTTTAAAAATAGCCTTATTTGTTGAGAAACTGTTTAATTTCTTTTAAGAAATTCTGTTTGAGTTATCGCACCCTTTTATAGTTTGGCTTTAGGACAAGCGGATCAAATCGTCAGTGTTGTTAATTGTTAAAATATTAAGTGTGTAATGTTGTTGTAAAAATTCAAATCGTATTTGGTCCCTTTTGCTTGTAATCGCTGAATTGTTCGTGTAATACATTTCGACATTCAGAGATTTTACGGTTAATAAAAACAAATTTTAATTGTTATTCACATTCTGGAAGTCTAAAAATGGTAATGTATACATGCAGGAATTTAAAACGTAAGTAACGTAAATAAGTCAAATTGTGTGATGTGTGGTCTAACATTAACAAAATGTTAATAGATTAGTTGTGTTACAAGCAAGGGTTATCACAAGATCTATGAAATGACGGATGGTGCGTAATGCGATCACCATCGAAAACAAATATAGATAAATAATGATAATGCGTCTATCAAACATAATCTATGTCTTTGTATATGAAACATCGGTAACTAACAAGATTTCAATAGACGATTGCCAATAAAGTTATAATAAATTTTTATCCTCAAGGAAGTCAATAAAAACTGCCACATTCAATATAACGATTAAATAAAATTTGTAATAAATATCTGAAATAAAATTATATGACTTTGTGTAAATAATTATAATATTCTGTTATTATATAAGTAATAAATAATAATATATTTCTTTGTTTGTTCGAAAACAAAATATACTTTGTATGAGACTGTACAAAACAGCTATAGACGAAAACAAGAATCGTTTAAAATTAATAACATCGTAGGTACATATAATCGAGTCACTATGCTACATCGAACTTAGAGTACATATAACTTAAGCTAATAATTGTTGATCATGGCTTTTATGACTTTAGAAATGTCCGGAAGCGTAAAAAAAAGTCAGGGACGGTAAAAATGATGCGTCGGTCGATACGGTGAAGCTTGAAGGCTGTCGTATCTTACTGAGGTCTGCAATTGCGGCCAATGTCAAAAGCCAGCGAGTAGGTACCTCGACGCTGCAACCCCATTAAAACATTTAATTCACACACTTTAATGAGTTTATACAATAGGATTAGTTGTTAGTTTACTCACGAATCGGTTTCCGAAGTTAGTGTGTAAGATTCGTCACCGGCAATATTGTAAGGGGCAATTAAATATAGCCGGTTCGTATAAATAACTCCAATAAATCTCGTTGTGTAATGCTGTTAGCTATAGGGCAAGACAAGCTTAGTCTTAAATGAACATTTGAAGTCATTAGGGCATCTATCGGTAAATGTGTGCAGCACTAGTTTGACTCTCAGTAAATACGAGTATACAAATACAGTTTAAATATATTAATCTACTTTTAATAATACAACACGACATCGAATATGTCAATGTGTATTGTGTACAATTCTTAGTAATGTCATCGTGTGTTATTGTATTGTATTTATGTTTCATTTTGTATGATGATTTCATTGTCATATGATCATTATGTTAGTGTGTATTTAAATACCCTTCGACACTAATTTTATTCGCGTTAAAAATGACAGTTGTCGATTTTTATGATAGATGCTCTAACAACGAGTCATGCAACTTTAAGGGTTACGAAAGACACATCGATAGTAGCACTGAGAATTCAACAGTTAATTCTTATTCATGCAATTAAATACGTTCTTTACAACCGTAAAATTGAGTTTTAAATCTTCTTAATAATCATATTGGATATTATTTTAAAACAAAATTTGTTCTATAATGTTTTGGCCTACCTAAATGATTATGACTAAATTGAGTGTCTTGGACGATTCACGCACCCGATACCGTATTTAGCGTTAGTATTCATTAGCACATTTGATAACAAATGAATAATATTACCGTGACATATAACGATAAATTCACCCTTTACCTAATAATAACTGTTAGGCGTGCTTTCATAACAGATCTAAGCTACACTACTAGGCAAAGTCTTCGATGAATTTTAATTTCAATATTACTATATTTAATAGCTGTCACGGCATGAACCAAGTATTTCGTATCTTTTTCACCTAATGCAACTGTTGATTCAAATGTTATCAAAGGCGCATCATAAAAAAATTAACGGGCGAACAACCCACCCGTATGGTCGGCGGCGGCGTACTCAGCTGTCAGGAGTGGATTCGCAGCCGCAGTCAAAGCGGCGTAGTTGGCATAGTCCGCGTACGGCGACGCCGCATAGATCAGCTGGTGAGCAGGCTCGCCTGGCGACAGTAAACCGGCCGCTGCTCCCGCCCCAGTACCGTTGAGTAACCCCGCTTGAGTCGGCCCGCCCGACATACGTGGGGACAAAATCAAAGGCGCTCCCAAAGGCGCAGGAGTACGCAAGGCTACGCTCCCCACCCCAGCCACGCCCCCTCCCGGCGCCAACAGTCGCTGTGTCTCCGCGGCCACACGTCGCCATTCTTCGTCGGCTGTGGATTCCCCTTTATCGTATCAATGGTAAGCTAAGCGTATCTGTAGTATAGTTAGTAAGTCGCTTACGACTTTCAGGGCGATCGTTGTTAGTCACATGGAAACCTTTGCAACTGTTTGAAGTTTGTTATCAGATTGTATTTAACAACTTGCATTTATATTGACATTTTCTTGAGTCTAATCCTGCAATTGGAAATACTATGCCAATTTAGGTAAATATCTTTAGATAATAAATATCTTCAAAATTGGATATCATAAGTATTTGAATAAAAATAACTAGTATTGTTAAGTATTAAAACAAATACCTTGTCTAAATATCTAGAAGATGCCAAAATGTCGACAACACGTAATGTGTTTTCTTAGTAAAATATATTCCCTTATTGTAAACAATTGCAAAAGCTTCTTGCGTCATTTTCCAAAAACAAGGCCCATAGTTCCAATCATACGGTGTGTCATGAAGTAACCCATGTTAATAGTTAACGACCGTAACATGCCACAAATCAATTAAGTTAGTCATCACTTCAGCGATGACTCAGACCAGTTAACGACAGATTTATTATGCACGTTACAGACACCAGATTTAAATCAATAAATTTATTTTGAAAATCAACCACTATTGTAACCAATCAAACTCCTAAATATAATGTACTCAAAACACAAAAAATCCCGACGTGACATACCACAACCAAAAAATTCAATAATTATATGACCCACGTGAAAAAAAATGTATCCGTTAATAAATTTCTCATTGCTATTTGCAATTGTGATTATGAATAATTTTAACGGACATTTTGTCTGTTAGTCAAATAATTTTGGTAAACCATTAACAACACCCAAAAACCTTAAAACACATGTGTATTAAATACCAAATATATTATATTAATACCCAATAGTATTCTGGTAACTAGTAATCGAACACGCTAATTTTTTAATATTAGCGGTCAAATTCATTGCATTCGTATGAAAACTACCCAAACCAAAACAAACATGTAGACACAAAATGTCACATTAAGGCAAATCCTTCCCATGTAGTTACGATAGTTCAAAATGGAACAACCGAATGATTAGGTACACAAATTCAATTTAATCAAAACAAAAATGTTATGGTTAAGGGACTTAAGACCAGGAAACATATTTCAAGAGAAAGTCGCAGCGTTGAACTTAAATATAGTTAACTCCATCTCCGCCTTTGAGAGTAAACTAATAATATTTTTGACAAAGGTAGTGACGTCGGATATGATATCAATTGGATGGTTCAACTCTAATGGTAAAATTTCATCAGAAATTGCCTAAAATTGTACGGATAAATAATTTTCGGATTTTATTCTAAATTGTTGTTCACATTAGGATAGTTACCAAGTCTGAAGCCCTTACTTATTCTAAGTTAGTTACAAAACATGAATGCGACCATACTTATTAGGCACTGACCGTTGACTGGTACCACGGCTTTGGCGCTTGAGTCGCGATACGTGCCGTTTATGATCGCCAGTTCCATCAACTGACGCTTCTTAAGTTCATCTTCACCATCCGCTTGCTGTGAATCGAAATAAAACTTTAGGCATATCGTATCGCTATCATATCGTATAAAGATAAATTTCACTAATCGGATTTTTTGAAAATTTTGAACTACATTGTAAAATACGTGCAATGAAAATGGAATATTTGTACTATGAACAAGGAACTCTAAAATAATTTTCATAAAAGTCGATACAAAGAAAGGTAAGTTAAGGTTTTTTAAAAGTTTATACTTTCAATATGGTAATTCAGGTCACGGTTAGGTTTATTTAAATATTAAACGATTAATAACTTTTCTTAAAAAAAACGTTTTTAAGTTTAAACTATAAAATTTCTATGTAGACATTGAGGTTAGGTTATATCCATACTGTAATTTATAAATTCGATAATAGTAAAAATAAATGAATGTAAAAAAACTAAAAAAAAAGAACACAAGTATTTTTCAGTACTGAAAATGTCGTATAGCATAATTAAATTAAGGTGGAGTAATAATTATAAAGTAAGGTACATATTAAATATTATCATATACCTAATTCTATAAATCACTACTAGCATATCAATACTGCCGTTATAGCATTTAATGAATAATAATATAAGTAGTAATTGTTAAAGTGAATGTTTAAATAATTAATTGTGTTATTATTAAACATTATCATAATATTTTAACGTTCCTAATTACACGTGTACTTTATGTTTGGATTTCATACTATCATTATTAAGCGTCGTAACGTTCGTATTGTGAAAATTAGGAATCGAGATAAAAATATATTTAGTCATTTTAATAAGATATTTCGTACTTATAACTTAATATGTTACCAAGACTAGAAGTAATATTCATTATGGATACTATGTATTAAGTATTCTTGTAAGAACCAAAGAGAGATTTTTATAGGATGAACTTAATACGTTATGGCGTTCTTTCAATCAACTTTTGGTCAAGGCAAGAATTTTTGGCTGATGGCGTGTATTATAACAAATATGTAGTTTAATACATGGGCTATTCATTTACTGTTTTGAAAGTTGTGCTTCGAGTTTCTTTCGTCTTTTGTTTTTTAACCTTTCCGAAATGATGGTAAGTACAGATTTGACGTTCTTAAGTGTAATTAAAGCTTGTATCAATTATTTTGAGTTTGAGTTAAAATAAAAATGACAATACTAACAGGCACAAGCAGACGTTTAACTTCCTCGACTGCTCTGGCGAGCTTTATCTTCGCCCTGTTTTCGGTATCTTCCACCGTCAACAGCACGTGGAGGTCATCGGCCAAGTGCTCCCAATTCGGCTTACCCCTGTTGGCATCCTCCTGGAATTTGGCAAACAATAGTATTACAAACATATAATACAGGCTGAAAAGACATAGCAGTAACAAATGTACAAGAAAAATGAGAGAATGATAATGAAAAATACAATCTAGAGGCAAATAAAATAAAATTAAGTGAAATATTGATCTTCTATGAGCCTTTGTGGTAAAGTAAGGTGTCAAGAGAGATGAAAATTAGAGAAGTAGGTAAACTGTTACGAATAACAATAGAAAGATCCTTTGAATTTTTCAAGGGGTTGTTCAAGGACATTTTACTTGTGTTGTGTTCTAAAATCTGAAATTATTTTGGCCATTTTAAAGGGCATCAGGTCCTACGCTGCACCAGGCAGCAAATACCCTAGCTACGCCACTGAGACATAGGAAACATATTGTGTTAAGAATAATGACATAACGTTGACCAACCTATGTTACTACTTAAAAAACATTTAAATATTAGCGATATAACAGCTTGGTTACTCTAAGGATAACTTACAACGTCTAATATGCCATTCCGATTTCAACACCTTTAAAACCAAACACAGTTTCTACAAAAATAGATTTGATCGTTCTACACTATTGAAAATCGTACAGATACCATCTGTACTGATGCTACTATTTGGACATGATTAAGGCGTTGCGCAGACGGGCCTTTAGTACAACATGGTTATACCATATATGTACATGGTAACCGCAATATTTTGGACTATATCACTTTATCTTCGACCCTCGCAATACGAGTCTATTTGTATGTAGTTGTATTTGTTTTAAATTCGCAATAATCGCATACAAGAAATTATTTTTGCTGAACATTACAACTTAAAAAAATAAAAATAAAGAATGTGGCTGTTGTGTCAACTAATATCGTTATGTGTGCGCAGCGCCTAGACTATTTTTGGTTATAGACATACATAAAATAGCACTTGAAGTATACATATGCTTATGTAATGACGACACTTTGAAGGAACGTTACTCATTACTTTACATATGCAACAATATGACATAACAGGCAAAAATAATTATTAAAATTGAGTCACCACAATCCAAACCCAGCTGCATGAAAATATAAACAAAATTTAGAATTATTTTAAAATTTCACCCGATAAATGTATTTACATAGATACAACTAAACATCAAAAAGAAGTACATATATGTCCTAGTGTATTTTTATTTTAATACAAATTTGAAATTTGAATACACTAAGTTTGAGTTATATTTGAGATCAAAAGACTTGAATTTTCACATTTCAATATTATCATTTATCTGATAATGAATTCTAAACCTTATTAACCAGTTAACTACAGTACATGTTAATCAGGTCAAGTTAAAACACTCAATGGTGTTAATAGGAAAATGCAACAAGTGTTTTACCTTTTTCTTATCTCGCATCGATCCTTTTCCTCTGACCATGATTTTGCATCCTGTCTCCTGTTCCAACTGTTTTGCAGTCATACCTCTTGGACCTAAGATCCTTCCCACGAAATTGAACTGTAACCAAAGAAACAAAAGGTTAAAAATATAGTTACCTTAAATATAGTTATAGTTTTAATGAAACCTTATTCTTATGCATTATAGAAATCTAGTGACCCGCACTCGTTTCGTTTCGGTATGTACTTCACCCGTATGTGTAAATAAATATCAGCTTCAAATTTTTCAATATTATATCATTCATATTAGCATCACATGTGTCGTATCGGTGTGATATTAATGTCATAATAGCACTTATTTAATTGAGATGTTTTTCCATGGAAACGAGATATTTCTTCGTGACAAAAAGGAATCTATGGCGTCGTCCAGTTCTCCAGCCCATCACTTATCTCTGTACTAAATGTCACATTGATCCGTTGCTCCGATTTGATGTGAAAGAAGGACAAACGAACAAACAAATAAACACATTTTGGCCTTGATAATATTAGAAATAAATAATAAACATGGATAATATTAATTGAATAATTGTGATCAACAATTAATTGTAAAATAGATTATATATAAACTGATTGAAGAATTTTTTTTCGAAAATGCCTAAACGGCTGTATTACGTACCTAATGCGATTAGATCCTGTACATATATTATGGCAATAATTGTTGGTATAATAGTTATTTATTACCAACACGCTTATTAATGTTCAATCAGTGTTAAGTATAAATGCAAATTATGAAGTTTAGTAATTCTCTAAATACGACGAAGTTATAATACTTTATCAAATAACAAATTAATATTTTGAATCTCTGCCACGAAAATCGTGTTGGACTAAATATATTTACTGCCGTTAGCAGCTGGATTAATTACTGGCTTCATAGCGCGTAAACCACGCATCCTGTATGTAAAACTGGTATACGCGTGCACATAGTCCATTAAAATTTGACATAACCTCAATCTCATCGCTTCAAAGAACGGTCAGCCAATGTACGTATACGAACCGTGAACGGGTATCATTCTAACGTCTACCTACTAAGAAATGGACCGGTTGGCACGCTGCCAATGAACACATCATCCACTAGATTTTTCCAAACACGCATTCTGAACGACGTTCAGTTAAAACCGAAAATTTAAGTAATAAATGGTGGATAAAATTGAGGCTACGGATTTGTCACACGCGTCACGCTAAATCGTTCCGGTTGACAGTGTGTAAATTAGTTGAGGACGTCTCACAAGAACTTTTCGAATGACTACAATGTCACGTCAATAACAAATTTCGTTTTGAGTGCTTGAAAAATTTGCCAACATGAAATGTATACATTTGTTAACTTTATGTATATAATTCTTCGGTTAATGTGTCACTGAACTCCTAAACCGATTTATTTTGATTAATTTTGTTTAGGTGAATTAGATCGTTTAGATTCACAATTCAATTGTTTTTTTTATATTGCAAGATAACATTTAAGGAATGCGTTTACATAGAAATCTTTACAATTGTGCTATATGAAACGAGATATTATTATATGTATAGGGAACAATCGTTGAATAACCTGGGATAACAGTCGCTATTCGCTTCGGTCCAGTAACGGTGGACTAGGGCGA
>DWJN01001527.1:0-17665 GCA_018248895.1 Carystus phorcus
CATCTTAGACGTCCCCTCCACTTACCATTACGTGGGGTTGACGTCAAGCATTGACTTATATTAAATAAAAAAAAAATAGTTTCCATGGCACCTAGTTAAATCAAATTACAAATCGAAATATGCTAGTATAATCAACATACAACTAAGTTTATATTTGATAAGAGATCTACAATATTATAAGAAAGTTGTAGAATTTTCTTTCAATTAAATACGTAGAAGCTTATTTAGTAATAGTGGGTCACTCAGATATATAAATTATCTTCAAATAGCAATAAATAAGCATTTAGTTAAAAGACAATTCTACGACTTTCTTATAAATCGCGTCGTGAATAGGACGCTTAAACGGACAATCTCTTTCATAGCGTAATAGGTATACTCGTATTTAATAATAGGTATAAAAATCAAATCAAAATCAAAATATTATGTCATGATTAATTGAACCGTTTTCAGTGAACATTTTTCACGTTTACAAGTTTCTCAGTCAGACTATGCGCTCGAGCAACTCATTTAAATTGAAACTGCAAAAATATGCCAAAAAGAAGATATCGTCTTATTTTCTAGGCTTGAAATATTATTAATTTAAATAAAGAAAAAGAAATACATTCAAATTTCAAATGTGGAATCAAACCATTAATCAATTATTGGTTCAGAACATTGTTTATTGAGGGTTCTTTTGTGAGAACATTGCACCAGAAAAAAGCAAATATACATAAAACTGATACGTGATTAATACGTGAAAAACAATGCGTGAGTGCATATCTATTCATGGTGGCCAAGCCGGTGTGCAAATTGGTAATGCTTGTTGGGAATTATATTGTCTGGAGCATGGAATTCAACCCGATGGTCAGATGCCATCTGATAAAACAGTTGGAGGTGGCGATGATTCATTTAATACATTTTTTAGTGAAACTGGTGCTGGGAAACATGTACCTAGAGCTGTTTTTATCGATTTGGAACCCACTGTAGTTGATGAAGTTCGGACGGGTACATACAGACAACTATTTCATCCTGAACAGTTAATTACGGGTAAAGAAGACGCCGCCAATAATTACGCAAGAGGCCATTACACTATTGGAAAAGAAATAGTTGATCTGGTACTGGACAGAGTTCGTAAATTAGCCGATCAATGCACGGGCTTGCAAGGATTCCTTATTTTTCATTCCTTTGGCGGTGGGACTGGATCTGGTTTCGCATCTTTGCTTATGGAACGACTATCTGTGGACTATGGTAAGAAATCGAAACTTGAGTTTGCCATTTATCCAGCGCCACAGATATCTACAGCTGTAGTTGAACCGTATAATTCTATACTTACTACTCATACAACTCTAGAACACTCTGATGCGGCTTTCATGGTCGATAATGAAGCTATATATGACATCTGCCGAAGAAATTTGGATATAGAGAGGCCTACATATACTAATTTAAATAGATTGATTGGGCAAATTGTATCATCTATCACAGCATCCCTTAGATTTGACGGTGCTCTGAATGTTGATCTGACTGAGTTTCAAACCAATTTGGTTCCATATCCACGTATTCATTTTCCATTAGTGACATACGCGCCAGTTATATCCGCAGAAAAAGCATACCATGAACAATTGTCGGTCGCAGAAATCACTAATGCATGTTTTGAACCCGCTAATCAAATGGTGAAATGTGATCCAAGACATGGTAAATATATGGCGTGCTGTATGCTATACCGAGGTGACGTAGTACCAAAAGACGTCAACGCTGCAATAGGAACAATAAAAACTAAACGTACAATCCAGTTTGTAGACTGGTGCCCGACTGGATTTAAAGTGGGCATTAACTATCAACCACCAACCGTTGTACCCGGAGGAGATTTGGCTAAAGTTCAAAGAGCTGTATGTATGTTATCAAATACAACAGCAATCGCAGAGGCTTGGTCTCGATTGAACCACAAGTTCGATTTAATGTATGCGAAACGTGCTTTTGTTCACTGGTACGTAGGTGAAGGCATGGAAGAAGGAGAGTTTTCAGAAGCTCGAGAAGATTTAGCTGCTCTCGAAAAGGACTATGAAGAAGTAGGAATGGATTCTGGAGAAGGCGAAGGAGAAGGTGGTGAAGAATATTAATTATAAAAGGCTTACTTTAATTTTTGATTTTTCTTAGGTCTCAAATGTTTGACATTCTGTTTTAATTTAGTGTTTCATTAAAAATAAATTTACAAGTACATTTGTTTAATCATTTATTTCGGTTTCAGAAAGAGAGATAAATAATCGTTTCATATATAATATACACAATAAGTTTCTTTTGCCGTGGCACAGTTTGTCTCTCACTTGATATAAATGCTAAAAATATAAATATAAACATGTATAGAAATACATTAAAAAAAGTATACCTACCTTCAAAGATAAAAATGGCTAAACCTGTTTTATTCTAAATCCATTTTGTTTCTTGATAGGTAAAGAAAGAAAAAAATAGGTAATTGTTTTTTTGGTACTTAACTTTTTTTACTTTTAGTTTAATTAAACTTCTTATAAATTTGGTAAAATTCAGTAGTTTCCTGTTCTTCTCAGTTTGTATAATCCTTCACATGGCAATAGAAGGAATAGAGAAAAATGAAAACCAGGTTAGTCAAACCTATTCCCGCATTCCACTGTCTCTCTTGATGATCCGTTTCTCCACCCACGCTTCTTTGAACATTATTTTTTTCACATTAAATAAGTTAATGCCCAATGTCAACCCATTTGAAGGCCCCTTGTCACAATAAACAGTCTATTATAACTATTTAAGAACCAAATGATATAATATTTTTAAATGAATTGATCCACGGAACTCTCAAATGGTGCTGTGGTCCAACTATTTTTTAAGTTGGACAACTGCCCCTAATAAAGACCCGTGGTTCAACTAGTTCGACGGAGTAGTCGGACCACTGCCATCATAAGTGTTGTTAGTGGTATGTCATTAATTCCAATTAGTGTGCGACGAAGTATAGTACTATAAAGAAGATATAAGATACTTTTTATTTAAAAAAATGTATAATGATTTAATATTTATTTAAGGGCTTCAACGCGAGCGGAGCCGCGGGTAAAAGCCAGTATATAATAAAGCGAAATTAGTTACAGGGAAATTGTATTAAAGACGGTTTCTTTTTCTGCATTAAATCTGACATACATACCTATAAGAAATTGACTCTAGTAAACAGGCTCGAGAAATCAAGATCTTTTCGTATTCATTGTCTGTTTTCATTTGTATTCCAGTCACTCCTATTAACTTAAAACTTAGGTTTTTTGTTACGATTATTCCCTTTTCATTTACTCCTCGAAGTATAACACTGTATGATTCTAAAAGTGATAAAATACGACGAGTATTTACTATTAATTTTCTTATACAGGTGGAAAAAGTTAACTGTAGGATGACGACTCAGCGGAAAGAAGTCTCACCACAATATCAGCAACACAACCGCGGCCTTGTAACGGCGCGATGATTTAGTCTCAATGGTTGAACAAGACGAATGGACAGAAACGTAATGTTAATGCTTTACGTGGTACATAAACATGGTTGGAGAGTGACGTAGAACATCTTTTTACATACTATAAGTTAACTACTACTTATGATATAACAAGCAAAGATGAGTCAATGAGTATATCTGTACCGAGTTAATTTACAAATGTACCTACTGATATTTCTAATAATAGATTGGAAAAGGGTAGATTCGGCAAGGAACCGTTTTGCCACTGCCACAGATTTATATGATTTATCACTTGGCTGGCGACTGACAACCTAGATTTAAACACAATGAAAAAATTAAACGACTTTATTATACAATAAAATAAAATTTGTTTAAAATATCACATAACAAATACTTCTCAAGTAAAAAGAACAAACACCACTGATTCGTACTATTCGTAGTGGTACTAAACTTTAAAAGTGATGATCAATTTCATATTTAAATATTTTTGACTAGACTTAAGTACTCTTTGGTAAATTAATTATGCATTAAAAAATATTAATCTTGAATTAAATCAAAACAGCAAATTCCACTTAATCCTTTTGAGGATGAACCTTTACCACCTATATGAAATTTAATTCCCGAAAATGGTTCCGTTTCCCCATGTTCAGACGAATGGATAAAGTTCGAAGGGCATTCACATTCAGCTTTATTTTTAATCTTTGGCTCTTTGATTGATTTACTTTCACAAGCACAATTATCATAGTTGTACCCGTGACCTTCCAAAGGATGTTCATTAAAATATTTTAAGGCATCTTCAAAGCTCATTTCTTCTTCAATGTTTTTTTTACGTGGTTTGTTAATTTTAAATCCAGACATTGTTTGTGTTAAGTCTGACTTCATTTTCCTAATCTGCCTCTCGTCAACCCATTCGTATTGCTCAAAATTATAATTTTCTTCAATAGGTGGCTCTTCTGGACATTCGCATATGACATTATTTTTTTTTCCTCGTTTCTTTTTTTTATCTTTACGTGAAACGTCCTTTGAGTCTGTTGTTGTTTCTGTATCTGTACAAATGCAACATTGACACCCTACGGATTTCGTTTCTTTTTGTCCATTATCATTTATATATTGTGACTCAAATTTCTTGCATGTACACATGGAATTCATGTTGCCTACTTTGAATTTGTCGTTGTTGGCATTGGATACGTTAAACGGCCTACATGAATCACATGTTTGCTTTCCTGTAAACAATGATTAAAAATAGAATACAAATTTAATAACTTAATAAGAATATATCGTTACATCGATCATTACCTCACTAAAGGTACACATCTCACATCAAGAGGTTTTTTAAGCTGTATTATTATTATTATTCTGAGCACAGATTATAAAATATTGTAACACGTGGTGGTAAGCAATGTAAAAGGAACTTAAGGTAATCGGTATTAATTAACATTTGGTATTAATTCAACTATATATTTTACACCGCTAACATTGTTCTCCCACTGCCCAAAGGTTGACTGGCAGAGAATGCTTTTAACATTAAGTCCGCCTTTGGTATTTATACTTCTGTATGGTGCAATAAAGAATAAATAAATAAATGACCTCATGTATGAACTTATGTGACAAACACGACTATTTCCTACGGATAATGCACAATTTTGCAGGGAAATAAATTTTTTCTTTAACTGTATTAACGCGGGTAGGTATAACCTCACTCATTTAACTCATTAATAATATGAATTGCACGCGTCCCATGTTCTCGTTTGTATGGGATTCTAAATCCTTGTGACAACCACGTTTATTTACACTTTTTAGTCCGGGTTCTGTTTTGGAGAGGAATTAAACCTGAAATCTTGAACCTACAGACAGGTTCACTACTAACTGAATAACGAATTCGGTGTTTCGGAAAATATTTTATTTCTTTAAAGCGAAAGATAATAATTTAAACCAAATAAATATGACGTTGTTCTGCTTACCTCCCACCTTGGATATAAGATTGTTAACTTTACGCAATTCTCCAGGTGCGTCATACTGTGTCTCAGTGTTCCAATGTCCTGGTGGTGGTCCAGCTCTGTGAAAGTCTTTCGGTCGGTTGGACGTACAGTTACACGGTCTATTAAAATTCTGACTATCATAATTTTGTTTAGTTTCAATGCCATCAAGAAAATTTTCTGGAGTCGGATGACATGTAATTTTTCCGCTGCATGGTGGAAGATTACATAGTCTCACTGATGTAAATCGTTGTTCACCTGCACTCACGGCAGAATGTAAAGATTGGCATGTAGTAGTAGCTTTTTCTTGGCCGGTAAAATAGGATTCTCGATTTAAACCTGTAAATTTAAATCTCATTATTAAAATCAGCGTAGTCTGATGAAAGTTGGTACATAGAATTAAAGCATACTAAGCCAAATATTATATCAGATTAACTATGCTAGGAATAATTTTACTCCTTTTTTTAACGTCAGCTAACGTCATTTGTGTTTTTTTTTGTGTGTCTTGTGCATAAACAAGGTATAGTTATTACAAAATTAATGAATGAATAATCTTAGGAGTTTATCTTACTGGAACAGCACGCATGACACAAATATGACTGAAATTATAACTTAATAAAAATACTTTACATATTTATGATACCTTGGGCAACGGCTTCTTTCAGCATAATAGGTGTTATCAATTCAGAAACAACATTTGCACACTGATCGACGTTTCCATTCAAAATACTATTTTTTTGCTTAGGCAAACAACAACAAGGTCTATCTTGTGTAGTATCTGCAGAAATTGTCCTAAAATTATTTTTAGGTTTTTTAACTTTATCAGTTTGCTTCTTCATTTTACTGGTCTTCGTTGCATCCGAGTGTAATTTTTTTTTAGTTGGTAATTCCGGCAATGTTTCCGAAGTTAAGTATTTTCCTTTTGTCGATATCTTTATACCTTGGGCTTCGTAGTTAATTCTGGTATTTTGAGAATCTAAAAATAATAATAAGTATAACTAACTTTGAAAATAATAATTGCAAGAGCAAGATTGATTATAATAAATGATACATGAACATTTATAAACCAATCTAAATTATATATTTAGGCTCAAAGTATTTAAACGCAACTCAAAAATTTGCAGGTCCATATTGTTTTTTGTTATACTAATTATAAGTTAATGCTTGACTACAGTCCCAGTTTATTAACATTATTTGATTTATTTTATTTCTTATGTAAAAGCTTCATCATAATAATAATACATTTATATATCTTATACTTACTATGTGATAGAAAATCGATACTTTTCAAGGGTGAAAAGTTTTCAGAAATTTGAATACAAATAGTCGAATTGAAATCATCTGTACTGCTATGGTTATTTGTTGTAGGTATGATAAGTATAAGAGAAGAACTTGTAATAGTCCTTCTCAACATTAATTTATTAATTATATTGTCAATAGTATTTTCACTGCTCGATTCATTAACAATTATAATTGGTTCTTCTATAGTAGTTTCCGACTCTGATATTTCCCGATGATCCATTTTTTCATATGAATTTATTTTGAGCAGGTCATCTAAATTTTCATATAATTCTCTTTTAAGTATTTCAGATAACCGGAATATGCATAGGTCGCGATTAAAAACTGTTTCACTAATATCAACAGATTTTCTATATGTAATTTCCGAATCTCCATATGAAGAGTCAGTTGAACATTCATATATGCAGTAAATATCACTGAAAATAATAGAATGCTTATTATGTTTTTCTTTCGGTTTAGACTCAAAACTTCCCACTTGTTAATGGTCCCATTGTTGCACAAGTCTCCATTTGTAAAACGTCCTATTCGCAAAAGGTCCATCAACAACGAAAATTTTAAACAGATTTTGTATGACAACTAACAGCATAATTATACAATGAGCATAAATTTACATCTTAGGAAGGTTTCCCACGCTTACTCTTTGTATATCCAGCGATACAATAGCTTGAGCTGCAACGTAAGAGCAATTTGGTACTGTCAAAGACTAAAATTATTTTGAATATTGCTCTTGAGTATTTGTTTACTTTGTCGCAGTTATCCCATCTTTATATATATAAATTACGTGTCACAGTGTTTGTCAGTAATGGACTCCTTATCAACTCAACTGATTTTAATCAAAATTTGCACATCGTGTGCACTTTCATCCAACTTGAAAGATAAGATAGCTTACATCTCAATTTATTGTATTTGTTTAATATCTTACAAAGGATTAATTAGTTTCATAAGATTGGCGATGTAAGATTAACCGATGGCGATGTAAGGGAATTAGTCGGCTAAATTGAGTATGTAAACCTTAGTTACAGCAACGTGTGGCCGGGTCTGCTGGTAATAAATAAAACGACGGTCCCTACGTACAAAAGGACATGTCAAAACCGAGGTTTTCAGGACAGCGTATTTTATGTTCAAACCGCCCTAGAAATAATTCTACATACATATATAAATATATTTAATCAGTAATATTTTATTAGAATTAGGAACTTCATGACGGTATTTGTGTATATGTATATAATTAATATTTTCCTGGAAAAGCTGATAGATGACTGTTTTTACGCTGTTATTAAAAAGAGACAAGTCTGAGATACCTTTTTATGCAGGAATAAAGAATATAGTAAGTAAAGTAGAATTTAAATAAAATGTTTAATTTAGAACTATGTTATTATCTTTAAATTAATTTATTAAACAGCTTAAAATTGCCACCGTATGTCAGACAAGACTGCATTTACACCGAGTGTACAATAAATAGATATCCACATATACGACACTTATTCTTTGTAATTATAATACTTGTTCTCCTATACAATTTGTTTATTACATTTAATTACATAATATTAAATACATAATATTTTAGAAAAAATCTTATATAGAAATGAGAGTATGAACAATCCAAAGCTACATATGCAATAAAAAAAATGCAATTTTTGACTTGTCCTTATATACGTCGACCGTAGGGACCGTCGAAAAGTTTGCAGGATCAGATTTTCAGCATGGACTCTTCCTCATTATGTGCTCGTTTTATTTTATTTTTCAATGTAAGAACAGACCTGAACGAGATATGCTGACGATACTGTAACGACATTAAAAAAATAAATTTCGCACGTTACTTACCTAAGAGAATCTGTAGGACTGGTAATTGATTCAATTTTCATATAATTATCATATTCAATTTTGCCTTCACAAAATGTTGTAAGATTTATCAAAGATGTTTCATCGGTGTCATGGTCATAGCTAGTAACGTAATCAGCCGAATATACTGATATGTAACTAATAGAATCTAACATTGACGCAATTTCAGAATTCTCAAATGATGCTGATGAAAAACTTAAAGACGAATCTGTCCTTATCAAATATATTGACTGAAGACTTGATCTTGAGGAACTATTCAAAGATGATTTTGAACTTATTGGTGTTAAGGTTTCAATATTAGTATTAATAAAAATTACTGTATTTTCGTTAGTGCAGTCATTATCAAAATTTACGAAACTTTCAATCGTATTATCAGCCAACTTTGTTTCAGATAGATGTGGCGGTTTTACAGGCCCTGGATTTTCAAAATAGGAAAATTTTGTTTCTAACATTTTTTCCATATTTTCTTCATGAAAATATCTTGAAATGACGGGAGAGAAAATGTTTTTATTGCTAGAGCTAATTGGGGACATAAAATTTCCTGATAAAACTTTTTTTAATGAAATATTTTTGTGACCAGTTACTTCATACTTTTTTATAGGTTGATTAATTAGAGACATATTTTTCTTAAATTGTCTCAGTTGAGAGCTCGGTATTTTCATGATGCAAGATTCTGCAGAATTATAAGGTAAGATTTCCTCTATTCTGCCCACTGTGACTTTAATTCCTTCATTGTCAGTGAATACTCCACCCTTTACCCCCGGAATACATTCATCAGGACAAGGGCAAAGTGATGATATATCGGGAGAGGTTACCCTAATTTTTACATAACTATGTTTAAATCTTATTTTTTTCTTATCACATCCACAACCACGATCACATGTAGTAGTTTTGATAATGTCTTCAAATTCTTCTGTAATTCCAGCTTTGGCACTTTTTTTGGATGCAGATATACCAACTTTTTTTGTTTTTGTTCTTATTTTACCTTTTTTTTCTGAAGGAGTGAGCGCTGCTGAGAGACCAACGTCTTTGCGTACTTTTTGAACTAATGCTTTTTCAGACGGTGTTGTACCCTCCGGCATTGGCAAACCCGCCTCAGCTAACCCTTTAAGTATTTTTTCTTTCTGAACTGTAGTCTTTCCTTTAAGAGGTGTAAATAATCCTTCTGCTTTAGCTTTTTTGACAATTTCCTTCTCTGATGGAGTTACAGCTTTAGGAGGTATACCAAATTCTGTTTGTACCTTTCTCACTAATGACTTTTCCGATGCTGTTTTACCTTCTGGTAAAGGAATATCTAATTCTGCCATTTTTTTTAAGATTTCTTCCTTTTTCTTAGGTGATTTTCCCTCTAACGGCGTCAATAAGCCTAGAGCTTTTGCTTTACGTATTTTTTCAGAGGGAATTGATACTGACGGTGGAAAGGCCGTAGCTTTCACTTTCGAAACCAAAGCTTTTTCTGAAGCGGTCCTACCTTCTGGTAAAGGTAAACCTTCAGCTGCTTGACGACGAAGAATTTTTTCTTTTTGAGAGGGTGATTTACCTTCTAAAGGGGTTATTATTCCAGCCACTACTGCTTTGTCGTACTTGACTTTTTCAGATGAAGTTTTAGGTTCTGGTGGTAACCCAACCTCACCTCTAACTTTGTCTATAATTTTTTTCTCAGATGCAGTTTTTGCTTTTGGTAAGGGTATACCAAGTATCGCTAATTCTTTAAGTATTTTTTCTTTTTGTTCAGGCTTTTTCCCTTCTAGTGGAGTTAGTAAACCAGCAGCCTTCGCTTTACGAATTTTTTCTGATGGCACCTTTACTTCCGATATTGGTTTAACAGAAGCTTTTACTTTTGATATCAAAGCTTTTTCAGAAGGAGTTCGTCCTTCTGGCAAGTTAAGTCCCATTTCAGCTTGACGACGTAGAATCTTTTCTTTTTCAGGGCCTGTTTTACCTTCTAGTGGGGTGATTATTCCAGCTGCTATGGCTCTGTCGTATTTAGCTTTATCAGATGGAATTTTCGGTTCTGGCGGTAATCCCACTTCAGCTCTAACTTTGTCCATAATTTTCTTTTCAGATGAAGATTTTGCTTCTGGTAAGGGTATACCAAGTATCGCTAATTCTTTCAGTATTTTTTCTTTTTGTTCTGGCTTCTTACCTTCTAAAGGGGTCAGTAACCCTGCAGCCTTAGCTTTTCGTATTTTTTCAGATGGAACTTTTAATTCGGGTATTGGTCTAACAGAGGCTTTAACTTTTGCTATCAAAGCTTTCTCAGATGCAGTACGTCCTTCAGGTAAGGTTAAACCCATTTCTGCTTGGCGTCGAAGAATCTTTTCTTTTTCTGGAGCTGACTTTCCTTCTAAAGGTATTATTATTCCGTCTGCCATTGCTTTTTCATACCTTTCTTTACTAGACGGTGTCTTAGGTTCTGGTGGTAAGCCGACATCAGCTTGAATTTTCTTAATCATTTTCTTTTCTGATGCTGTTTTTGCTTCAGGCAAGGGAATTCCTTCCATGGTTAAACCTCTTAATATTTTCTCTTTCTGTTCGGGGCTCTTACCTTCTAATGGTGTCAATAAACCCTTAGTTTTAGCTTTTTTTAATTTTTCCGACATTGGTATTTTTTTTATAGGTACTTCTCGTTCTGCTTCCGGTGTCAAAATTCTACATATACATTCATCACTTGGGCCTTTTCCCTCTTCCATAACCTGTAATGTTTTCTTATCCAGTTTTTCAATTTCTTCGGGAGGTAACGGTGCCTTCATTTCTTGTTGCACTTTTTTGATTAAGGACTTTTCTGATTTAGTCCGTGCTTCTGGTAATGGAATTCCCGCTTCTAAAAGATCCCTTATAATTTTTTCTTTCTGTGGTTCTGACTTACCTTCCAGGGGTGTAATTATACCTATTTCTTGTGCTTTACGCATTTTTGCTTTTTCTACAGAAGTTTTAGGTTCTGGCGGCAAACCCAGTTCAGTTCTTACTTTTTTCATTAAATCTTTCTCCGATTGTGTTTTAGGCTCCGGTAAAGGTAAGCGTGATTTAACAAGACCTTTTAAAATCTTTTCTTTTTGGGTTGGTGTCTTACCTTCTAGGGGAGTTAAAAGACCAGCTGCTTTTGCTGCTCTAATTTTTTCGGATGGTATTAAGGCTTTTGAAGGAGCTGTGACTCGCCGCACCATAGACTTTTCAGACGTAGTTCTACCTTCGGGTAAAGGTATACCAGCATCGTGCATTTTTTTCAAAATTGTTTCTTTTTGAGCAGGAGATTTCCCTTCCAAAGGGGTTATTATTCCTGCTGCATAAGCTTTCTGCATCTTTTCTCGCTGAGAAGGTGATTTAGGTTCAGGTGGCAAGCCCAAATCATGTCTAATTTGTTGAATTAAATCTTTTTCTGACGGCGTTTTAGGTTCTGGAAAAGGCACTCCAGTCTTAGCTAAACCTTTGAGAATTTTAGCTTTTTGTTCTTTTGTTTTACCTTCTAATGGAGTCAGCAAGCCAGCTGTTGCAGCTTTTTTAAGTTTTTCAGACGGAGTCATTTTGGGTGCAGAAATCTTTGATTCAGCACGAACTTTATCAATGATAGCTTTTTCGGATGGAGTTTTAGGGACAGGAAGTGGTAAACCTTCTTTTGCGAGACTCCTTATTATTTTTTCTTTTTGGGCATGAGTTTTACCCTCAAGTGGAGTCAAGAGACCTGCTGCTTTAGCTGCTTTTAATTTTTCAGAAGGAACATATGGTGCGGGAGCAACAGCCCTAATTCGTTTAACTAAGGTCTTTTCCGACGCCGTCCTTCCTTCAGGTAGAGGAATTCCAGCGTCGTGCATACGTTTTAAAATTTTTTCCTTCTGTGATGGAGACTTTCCCTCCAAAGGCGTTATGATACCGGCAGCTTGAGCTTGTTGCATTTTTTGTCGTATGGATGAGGTTTTCGGTTCAGGAGGTAAGCCAAGTTCTTCACGGACTTTATTCAAAAGTTTTTTTTCTGATGACGATTTTAATTCTGGTAGTGGAATACCTGCTTTAGCTAAGCCAATAAGAATTTTTTTTTTTTCCTCCGGAGTTTTACCTTCCATAGGGGTTAATATTCCAGCAGCTTTAGCTTTAGTATATTTTTGTTTCATAGATGCAGTTTCTGGTTCTGGAGGCAGACCTATATCAGCTCGCACTTTATTAATAAGTTTTTTTTCGGACTGTGTTGCAGCTTCAGGTATTGAAATTCCCTGTATAATTAAATCTTTCAATATTTTCTCTTTCTCAGAAGGGGATTTTCCTTGCAACTGAGGTAAGGGTCCAATAGCTTTCACTTTCTCTGAGGGTCGCAATAGAGCTTTGGATAATTTAACTTTTTCGGATTCTGGTGTTAAAATATTGCATATGCATTCATCACTTGGTCCTGTACCTTCCTTTATATCTTTCGCTGTTGTTTCATCTAATTTTTTTAAACTTTCTGGTGACTTTTTATACATTTTTTCTTTTTCAGCTCTTGCCATAACATTTTTTATGATAGACTTTTCAGAAGTAGTGCGTCCTTTCGGTAATGGAATACCCATGTCAGCTTGAGCTTTTAATATTTTTTCTTTCTGGGAAGGCGATTTTCCTTCTAACGGGGTAATAATTCCTGCTGCTAGCGCTTTCTTGTATTTTTCTTTTTCTGAAGTAGATTCAGGTTCAGGTGGCAAGCCCAATTGAACTCGAACTTTATTTGCTATCAATTTTTCTGATGCAGTTTTTGTTTCTGGAAGTGGAAGTCCTTGTAATGCTAATCCTTTAAGAATTTTTTCTTTCTGTTCGGGACTCTTGCCAGTCAATGGAGTAAGAATTCCGGCTGCTTTAGCCTTGCGCAATTTTTCGGATATGACCACGGAAGGTGGTTTAGCAATTGCTTTTACTTTAGCAATTAGAGATTTTTCAGAAGCTGTCCGACCTTCCGGTAAAGGCAATCCCATTTCAACTTGTTTCTGTAAAATTTGTTTTTTTTGTGATGGTGTTTTACCTTCTAATGGAGTGATGATACCGGCAGCTATTGCATTATCATATTTAGCCTTTGCAGATGAAGATTTTGGTTCGGGTGGTAGACCAACTTCTGCTCTTACTTTGTCTATAAGTTTTTTCTCCGATGCAGTTTTTGCTTCTGGCAATGGGATGCCTTGCATTGCAAGTCCTTTCAGTATTTTTTCTTTCTGTTCTGGTTTCTTTCCTTCCAATGGCGTCAAAAGACCGGCAGCTTTAGCTTTACGTAATTTTTCTGATGGCAGTTTAATTTCAGACGGAGGTCGCACAGTAGCTTTGACTTTTGCTATTAAGGCTTTTTCTGAAGCAGTCCTTCCTTCGGGAAGAGGCAATCCCATTTCAGCTTGCTGCTTAAGAACTTTCTCCTTCTGCGATGCGGTCTTACCTTCCAAAGGTGTTATGATACCGGCCGCTATAGCTTTATCATATTTAGCCTTTGCAGATGGAGTTTTTGGTTCGGGAGGTAGACCAACTTCTGCCCTCACTTTGTCTATTAGTTTTTTCTCCGATGCAGTTTTTGGTTCTGGTAATGGAATACCTTGCATCGCAAGTCCTTTTAGTATTTTTTCTTTTTGTTCTGGTTTTTTTCCTTCCAATGGCGTCAAAAGACCGGCAGCTTTAGCTTTACGTAATTTTTCTGATGGCAGTTTTATTTCAGGCGGAGGTCGAACAGTAGCTTTGACTTTTGCTATTAAGGCTTTTTCTGAAGCAGTTCGTCCTTCGGGAAGTGGTAGTCCCATTTCAGCTTGCTGCTTAAGAACTTTCTCCTTCTGTGATGCGGTCTTACCTTCCAAAGGTGTAATGACACCGGCCGCTATAGCTTTATCATATTTGGCTTTTGCAGATGGAGTTTTTGGTTCGGGGGGTAAACCAACTTCTGCCCTCACTTTGTCAATTAGCTTTTTCTCTGATGTAGTTTTTGCTTCTGGCAATGGGATGCCTTGCATCGCAAGACCTTTCAGTATTTTTTCTTTTTGCTCTGGTTTTTTCCCTTCCAATGGCGTCAAAAGACCAGCAGCTTTAGCTTTGCGTAATTTTTCTGATGGCAGTTTTATTTCAGACGGAGGTCGCACAGTAGCTTTGACTTTGGCTATTAAGGCTTTTTCTGAAGCAGTTCGTCCTTCGGGAAGTGATAAACCCATTTCAGCTTGCTGCTTAAGAACTTTCTCCTTCTGCGATGCGGTCTTACCTTCCAAAGGTGTAATGACACCGGCCGCTATAGCTTTATCATATTTAGCCTTTGCAGATGGAGTTTTTGGCTCGGGGGGGAGACCAACTTCTGCTCTTACTTTGTTTATGAGTTTTTTCTCTGATGCAGTTTTTGCTTCTGGCATTGGAATACCTTGCATCGCAAGTCCTTTCAGAATTTTTTCTTTCTGATCTGGTTTCTTTCCTTCCAATGGCGTCAAAAGACCGGCAGCTTTAGCTTTACGTAATTTTTCTGATGGCAGTTTTACTTCAGAGGGAGGTCGCATAGCAGCTTTGACTTTTGCTATTAAGGCTTTTTCTGAAGCAGTCCTTCCTTCGGGAAGAGGCAATCCCATTTCAGCTTGCTGCTTAAGAACTTTCTCCTTCTGCGATGCGGTCTTACCTTCCAAAGGTGTTATGATACCGGCCGCTATAGCTTTATCATATTTAGCCTTTGCAGATGGAGTTTTTGGTTCGGGAGGTAGACCAACTTCTGCCCTCACTTTGTCTATTAGTTTTTTCTCCGATGCAGTTTTTGGTTCTGGTAATGGAATACCTTGCATCGCAAGTCCTTTTAGTATCTTTTCTTTCTGTTCTGGTTTCTTTCCTTCTAATGGTGTCAAAAGACCGGCAGCTTTAGCTTTACGTAGTTTTGCTGACGGTAGTTTTACTTCGGAGGGAGGTCGCACAGCAGCTTTGACTTTTGCTATTAAGGCTTTTTCTGACGCAGTTCGTCCTTCGGGAAGTGGTAATCCCATTTCAGCTTGCTGCTTAAGAACTTTCTCCTTCTGCGATGCGGTCTTACCTTCCAGGGGCGTAATAACACCGGCCGCTATAGCTTTATCATATTTAACCTTTGCAGATGGAGTTTTTGGTTCGGGGGGTAGACCAACTTCAGCTCTTACTTTATCAATAATTTTTTTTTCGGATGTAGTTTTCGCTTCTGGCAACGGAATGCCATGCATTGCCATTCCTCTAAGTATTTTTTCTTTTTGCTCTGGCTTCTTCCCTTCCAGTGGTGTAAGAAACCCAGCTGCTTTTGCTTTTCGTATTTTATGCGATGGTAATTTCACTTCAGATGGTGGTCTAGCGGCACCTTTTATTTTAGTGATTATAGCTTTTTCTGATTTCGTTCGTCCTTCTGGTAATATTAATCCCATGTCTGCTTGACCTCGCAAAATTCGTTCTTTTTGTGAAAGCGTTTTACCTTCTAGTGGTGTTATATACCCAGCAGCTTCAGCCTTTGTGTATTTGTCTTTGACTGAAACGGTTTTTGGTTCCGGTGGTAGACCAACTTCTGCCCGCACTTTATCAATAAGATATTTTTCGGATTCTGTCTTGGCTTCTGGAAGTGTAAGGCCTTTTTTAGCTAATCCCCTTAAAATTTTTTCTTTCTCCTGTTGAGTTTTCCCTTCCAGCGGAGTTAAAAGGCCTTCGGCCTTGGCTCTTTTCAGTTTTTCGGATAATATTTTTTTTATAGAAGGAGGCCTACCAGTGGCTTTAATCCTTTCTATGAGGGCTTTTTCCGAGGGAGTTCTTCCTTCTGGTAGTGGTACTCCTAATTCCATTTGTTGTTTCAATATTTTTTCTTTCTGGGACATAGTTTTACCTTCTAATGGAGTTATTAAGCCAGCTTCTGTAGCTTTTTGCAATTTTTCTCGTTCTGCAGACGTCCTTGGTTCCGCTGGTAGTCCTAATTCTGTTTTTACTTTTTTTATTAATTCTTTTTCTGATTTAGTTTTTCCTTTGGGTAACGGGGCACCAGCTTTAGCCAATTCTCGAATTATTTTTTCTTTTTGTTCTGAAGTTTTTCCTTCAAGTGGAGTAAGCATACCCGATTCCTTTAATTTTTTCATTTTTTTTTTATGTGCTTCCCTGGCCTCTAATATTTCTGGTGTAATTTCAATTCCGGATTTTCTTAACTCGCCTAATCGCCGTTCTTCCCTTGGCAAATGGCCGCATAATATACAATTGCAATTATCACAGTTTTTCTTTTTATAGCAATCATAAAGGCTTTTCATGACTTCGAACATAGCATCAGAGTTACAGGAACAACAACAGCTTTCTTCGTGCGTATTTAATTGGCAGCGGTAAATTTTACAACGTGTACTTGAAAAAGGATGTCTCAGCATTTGGTATTGCGGCACAGCATTTACTAGTACATTTGTATTAAAAGGAACACCTCTGTACGCCAACTTATATGAATACTTGCATGTGGAACTACTCGCTTGAGTATCGCTTAATGACCTTTTCCAAACATCCGAAGTACAGAAACGGCGCATCAAAGTTTTAGGCGACATATTATATTCCAATTTTAAATTATTCTTTTTTTTTGGACAATACTTCGGATAAATATATATAGTATATTTTTCCTTATTTTTTAGGGTTATGCTAACTCTTTTTATATTCATATTTCTATTGTGCTGTTCACTACATTTTATCCTTTTATGATTTTTAATTTTCTTTTGATATAATATTTCAGTATCGTGACTTTCTCGTAAATCTTGTATCTCCTTCAAATAATTCAGTTTTAAAACGCTGCCACACATTTTGTTGTTAAAATGTTATTTACCCTACTTGTTTTAAAATTGTATGGAATCGAATAATAAATCTTAATGCCACATCATCGGGTTATGCGATTTTTTTCTACTAATTTTTCCTAAAAAGTTAATATTAAAAAAACATATCAGTATTTTGAAAATATCATGAGGATTTATTTAATTTAATGTCTACAGCGATTTAATATTTCAGCTGACAAATATGTGATATATCTATAAATAGTAATCTTCTTTTTAACATTGGATTTATAGAATAGGATTTTTGGAAGTTCCACCCCTAAGGTCAATACCTAAGGTACTTGATACAAATAAGGCCTATGCTCAAATAAGGCCTGTAGTGCGGAAAGATCGTTTAAAATATATTTACA
>DWJN01001528.1:0-17658 GCA_018248895.1 Carystus phorcus
GTATAGAGACAAAGGCGGACTTAATGCTAATAGCATTTTCTGCCAGTCAACCTTCGGGCAAGTAAGAAAACAACGATATATCCTACAACTTCAAGTACAGATTCAAATAACCATTTGTTTGTTGTTTCTTGAGTTGGATTTGAGTATTGTTCAGTAGTGGTGAGAAATTAATAACAATAGTATTATCCAAGGATTTGATCTCACACCATAATTGTAAAGTTTACAGTTGATGATGTCATTCTTAAAGAATTTCCTTGTGAAAGAATGATGCCTGGAATAGGTTACCGAAGAACCAGAATTACAGATCCCATGTATCATATATGTATATGTATAATATATGTATAAATGCTGCTATACAAATCTGACGAGGCTATATGAGTCGTTGGGCGAAAGGGACCACTCGGAAAACGGACCGCGGTCCCGTTTGCGATGAGCGTCAATGGGTCGATTGGGACCAGAAATTGAAAATGAAATTTTGTAGTCGGCAGAAAAATATACATATATGCTGTGTATGAGAACCACTACGTCATCGAGGCGTACAACGTTCCCTTCGAAGCATCATAACTGTTCCCGGTCCACTTACTAAGCAAGAACAACTAATGTATAATCACGTCATAGTGTTAAAGTAAGAGTACGATAGTGTTCCCCGCGATAGCAGTCGGTGCTCGGAGCTGCGCGCGAGCGATAAGCCGCCAACGACTGAGAGGGGGCGATAAGCGCGACTCCGAGATGCACCGCTATCAGCCAACGCCGCATCTCCCCGGAGACACCTCGCGCGTTTCTAAACGGACCGAGCTTTCGGATCACCAATAACACCGTTCATCTTGTTTATATTCTTAATAAATATAAGTTACGGGTCACGGTGTTTGCCCACGATTGACTCCTTAACTACTTAACCGATTTTAATCAAACTAGAGACCTGTCAGCGGTCGAAATTCGTCCGTAATACATCTGTCGAAGCGTTACTTCACATTGACAATATAAACGTAAACAATTATGTGCCATATCTTTAATACGCTTGTATGTGTGTTAAACGAATGGTAGCGTGTGTTATGTTTATTTTTATTAATTTCATATGCTTCTACTGCATATTATAAAAAAATATTAGCGTTCTGCATTTCTCCTACATATAAACTATAAGTGGGTCAAATTTCATACTCATCCTTCCGCGCAATTTTCGTAAAAAGGGGTCCAAAGTTTTTGCTCCACATATTAATATATACATAGATTTTGCACACCGTGTCCAGTTTGAACCAACTTGAAAGATAGGATAGCTTATATCCCAATTTATAGCCGCAATATTGTTTTATTGCAAAATTTTTGTTTAATATCTTACAAAGCATTAGTTTCATAAGATTCTAAAAGATGACGGTGTAAGGTCTGTTAAATTGAATATATAAACCTTAGTAGAGCGTGGCCGGGTCTGCTAGTAGTGTATAAATAGTATGAAAAGTATGCGTAAAAGCACTTTTCCGAAATGGTGGTAGAATAAAAAAATGACGTGCATAAGTGATTTTGAATTTGAAGCTTACGTCCTGTGGCAGTAGCCAACATGTCGTTCAAAGAATCCTGGGTTTTGTTGCCAGATATTTGAATGTTGAGATTAATTGTCTGTTCTCAGTCTGGGTGTTTGCTATTTTTGTGTGTTGTTCATAGCACTTACATACATACTACTTACGATGATTAAGTTTATAATAAAAGTATATACCGCGTATGTTACTGATATTTTTCATGTTAATAATATATTTACCCCGCAATCAGTTCTTTAAGTTTGATACATACTAGTTCTGTACCCTGGTCGAGTATCGTGAGTTAATGCCGTTATTTTGTCCTTGAATCTGTGTGTCTATAAATTGATATTTCAAATATCATAGTTATAAATAAGAAAAAGCTTTTAAAGTTTAATTCATACCAACCGGCAATAATCTAATGTTTGCAATTGTAAGACTACATGACACTTATAAAATGCTTCTAGAATCTTCGCTTATATCTCAATAAGACAATGTTATCATCTTAATTTTAATTTCCACTCGACACATACTTACAACAACCTTAAACTACAGTAATAGGGTTCTAAATAGATCGCACTATACAAATCATGATTAACGCTTTCGAAAAATCACAATTGCGATTTTAGTTCAATTAAAACGCAACTCTATTAATGTGTGATAAGAGTGGTTGTCGGCCGGTTGTGCGGATGATAATTTATTGGGTAAAAGGGTGGCAACGCCTCTTGGAAAGGTCGCGATAATATCGATAGAAACTAAATACGTGCAAAAGTTGCCTGCGGGCCGAGTATTGTGTGGGCTATAGTAATGCTCAATCATTGTAGCTTAAGATATTATAACGTGTAAAGATAATTTAGATGAAATGTAAAATATTTGTACGGCGTTTGACTGCTTGGAACAAATATGAAAGCAATCTACAAAGTACTTGTAGAATAAAATTTTCAATACTAATACTGTATGTACTAACCTAATGTTAATTTAATTGTTGCTTTGAATAAAAAAAAAAAAACTTGTCCACGTGATCTCCGAAAAGTCCTTCTGCATTTGAATAATTGTCCTCGGACATATAGACTTACAGATCCATATCCAACAATAATCAATCTTATCAGGCAAACTTTTAAATAAAACTAGCTATTGCCGCGCGTTGCTACGCATATAAAAAACAACAAATTTAATGCATAGTTAGCATATATAATGTTTATCAACCATTTCGAATCGATCAGCAAAAAATCTACATTTTCGCTGTAACACATCATCCAGGTGTCCGATCGATATAATTTTGATACCAAAACTTTCGCCAAACAATTCTTAACAAAGTTGCTAAAGACATCAGTACTCTATCTACCATTTCAGAATTAATAATTAAACAAACAAACATTGATTTTATGTAATATGTATCTATATGAAGCAGTATCTTACACCCGTGCTACGCCGTAGCAAGTCTACGTAAGATTTTATAAGTTACTAGCGATACAGCAGATGTTATTCTGCAACATAAAAGAAACATTAAACCAGTCTCCTGTCCAGGTAAACACACAAAACATTTTATCACAATCTGTCAGGGTAAGGGATTATACGGAAGTTCAGTGACATACATATAAAAAGGAGAGTTTTATGTTTAAAAACTATAGCCACCAAATACATAATTGTCATCTATTGCCAGCGTCGGTGTGCCCGTTCGATTAAAACGTTCATGTCTTCAAGTCAAGAGTGAAAAGGGTTCTACTAAGTTAATGCGCTTTACCACTAAAGACTATATCACCGCTTACCTGTCGGACTGTAGTCAATCATTACCTTATAATAAATAAAAATATAAATTAAAGTTATACGAATAAAGAACGGAATAAATGATATTGCTTGTTGTTACTAACAGTCCTTTTGGGTTAAGATCATTGTATATTCAAATAGGTATGTCATGTTTGTTGCATGTTGTTGAGTTACAACATTCATCCTACAGAGATTCATCGAAAATATATCTTGATTCTCGTACTCGCACACAGTTAGAACTCGAAGGTTTCATTCAAACATTCCCATACTTAGCTCTGACTCCATACAATACGAAAAACACTAATAATTCCCTATATTAGTTTGTTTGGGCGACGCGGTTTAGGCGTATCCAAGATGTAAACCAACTAGATGTGTCTCGCTTTCAATATTGTCCTTTTAACCATAATTATATAAACTTGCTTTGGATTATATTCGAGTTGAATAATGTAACTTATTCGGATGATAATAGCAAAAATAAAACTTGAAACCCTGCAAGGATATTAATCTATTAATGTGCTACAACAATGATTGAATACAAGAAAAGCTGTTTAGAAAATACCTACATAATAAACCGCGTCCAGTTAGTCACATGTTAACCAAGAAATAATTACTGTCATTGTTCTAACTTTGAATGTGCCTAAAAACCAACAATTAAATTATACTGGGGTTAAGTTTCAGTAGATTTAAATGATTTACAGTATATAATTATTGTCAGTAGAATTAACCTACACAAACCTATACATAATAGATCGTTGGTTTAAAACAACTTTATTTCTAAATTATTGTCAGCAAAATTAACCTACACACGCATAAGACAAACACTTTATTTCAAAAAAACTTGAAAAAATTCAAAACTTCTATTTGTTTTTAAGTTAATATATACGTAAATTCCGAAAAACGATCAAGGATTCCATAAACCAGCATTTAAGTTAATACGTCCATTCCAAGATGTCCCATCCAGCGTCTGTAAGTCCCGGAGGTGACGTGCTCTATCTCTCGCGGCGTTCACGCGGCGCTAACGATTTATTTAGTAACTGTAACGACGTTTGCGGAACGCCGAGCGAGCGCCGCGCCGCCACACGTCACGGCCGTGGATGGTAGTTGGCCGTTTTTATCGCCCCGATAACAGTTATAGCCTGCCGTCACTGCGCACCGTATGTATGTGCTCTGCGATTTCTCCAAACACAAAGGTTTGTGTTTGAACGGTATTTGAAATTGTTGGGATATGATTGCGTTTCGGTGTAAGAACTACGATTTATAATTATGTCATTATTTTTTAATCCTATCAAAAAGGAAATTCAAAACTGTCACACCAAAATAAATATGATTAAGCAATCTATGTATACTAAAAAGTAAAATAATTTAATTATTGGTTAGGATATATTACGTAAGATTGTTATACATTTCATAGGCGTGTTTTTTCGCTAAATTTCTTCATCTCTTAAACTTGACGTATTTTCAAAATTCTAAAGATAATGTGACTTATCTTTTCACTTTATAATTTGGATACTTCAAAATGTATCTATTATATATCTTGGCAATTGACAATACCATATATATTTAATATTATACTACAATCAGAAATGGTCACATAGACAGAAGATATGCTCTAGTATATCTAGTCTCTTCCAGAAAAATTTTCGATACAAGACTTCATTACTAACAACCAAAGAAACTAAAGATGTACAAAAATGATAAAATAATATGTTTCCTATATAAGCATACAAAAGCCATATACAACCATAACATTAAGCTAAATACAGATTAGGGTAGAATAAATATCAAACAGTAGGTAATTAAATTATAATAGCGCCCGATAATAAATCGATTACCTCATATGTGCTGTACATGCCTTGAAGGCTTTATTCCAAGTTGGTCGTATAACGGAAGTGGTTTAACAACTTAATAGGTGAAATAACTTGCCAGTAATATAGTAATTTAATGGTTTTTAAATCTAATGGGATATAGCAGAAATTCTTGCTACCATCAGAAATTCTTTTCATCGACTGACCGATAGTGTAGTGTTTGTATCTATTTAGTAGATACTTAAAATTGTCTCACGTATACTGACAGAGGAGGTAACTGTCAACTATCAGTCGAGTAGAGGACTCGGTACGGGATAGACGTGTGCCCGCGCTCATGCTGTGTGTAGTGAGCCAGTGATAGCGAAATACAGCCCTAGGTGTTCCTCTGGCGAATATCATTCGACATAGGACACTACAGACAGATAATACCACTCACTCACACACAACCATTAAGTCATCCCTTCGGAAAAAACTTTTCAAACTTATTAAGGGACACAATAATACTTAATTTATATAAACTCAAATTACCAATAACAATAAGCCTGATAGCCCGTGTGCTTGTATTAGTCCTAAGTGATCGACCGAGATAAGCAACTGCGAGCTTAGACGATAGCATATTGAGTGACCGCTAGTGACAAAATTTTTCGAGCGCTTCCGTTCTTCGGAGAGCACGTAGATATTATCGGAGACCTTTGGGCGGTATAAAGACTTCCGACATTGAGTTCGCCACTACTCCGAACTGAAACAAGGTGAGAATGCCAAAGCCTAAGCCGCCTCAATGACCGAGAAGAGACCTGTACTCTATACTGGACTATAAATACATTCAAGCTTTACGATAACTGATATAATGACAAATTGATGGTGTCCTCCTAGACTTCTTACATTGAAGAATTGATTCCTGAGTTACTAAGTTTTATTTCTGTACAACAAAGAATTACTTAAATTAATTTCAAAATCATCTTTTATCAGATCCTATTGTAAGTTTAAACCAGTTCAAATCCACTTAAACACACAGAAAATTTCATCAAAATAGATTCAATTATTTAAGAACAGTTTAGTGACATAATTATACTGACATAAGAAAGAATTATATGTATAAATAAAGACACAGTTGTATCACTATTACCAAGTTAAATAAGAAGAGTGACAGATAAAAGTGACAAATGTTACACACAAATAGTTCAACAAGATTATTAGGTGTAAATGCGAAACTAAAAGGCTCAACTATGACAACAGCCCGCCCTAGCCTGATAACATCGCCGCCCGCCCGCCCGGAGGCTCTAATTGAATATATATCGACTCAGGTGGCTACGTGCCGCCACTAATGGTCTTAGATAGCGCACTGTTTTATCAAGAACTCTACATTGTAGTGTAGTGTTTTATGTAGAGACCGTTGTGAATTACGAATCAACGTATTATGGTGTAAGGTGAAATGATTATAACGTTATACTTTAAACTAGTTAACTAGTTGCTGGTACAATTATTATTTTACGTCAATATTTTTTATGTGTATTTGTCTATAAGGGGTCATGACTAGACAACTTGACCAATAGTGATACCAACTGCTAACAAATTGTTATACAGTTTGGCAGAGATGTATGTACATCGCACCACTGTACTTATTTTGCAAAGGAATAAAATAAAACTCCACTCTTCTCGGATGAATCGTGCAAGATGGCTTTAGCTCTGATTCCAGCATGCTTCAAGCAATCTCTTACCCTGGCCTGCTGACCATTGGGGTCAGTAGACCCAGGACAATTCAATATGATATAGGTACCAAGCTCCAAGAAATAGGCACTTAATATCTCTGTTTCTTCATCAGCATCAACAAACGTCAGCAACCATAATATTTAATAAAACCTCGCCACCATCTTGTGCGTATCACACGCACAATCCCGCCATCTATGAATAACAAATTTACGATCGCCGCATGATTTTCAAGTTCGTCGTATCACAATAAGGGGGGAAGCGGCCGCTTCTAACGGCGTCGTTACGGCCGCTAACGGGCGTTAACGGCTGTTAGCGTCCGTTATCAGCGATCCAGGGCGGGCGGAAGGCCACCTGCGGCTAACGTCCCGCCCGCCTTAATGCATCCGCACTTATTTATTCCTCACTCACCGACCCGATATGTTTCCTGATCGTTATCAAGTTTATCCGCCCCGAAGCCCTAACTTAGGGACGCGGCCTTTAAGGGATGAAGTGGTGCAGATTCAAAACCGAAAAACGGGTTTTGTTTGTCATTAAAAATGAAATTTCCGCCCCTTTATTGAGTGCGAGTGGAATCCGTACGCGGCACAATTTTTATGTCCTCATATTAAATGTTATTTTAATGTGTAAGGTATGTGTGAAGTGTGAACACTGCTGACTTTATGATAAGTACATAGTATATTTAATAACAACAAAATAAACTTTATACTATATTTTATACTGAAGCTGCGCGTGAATACAATGATATAACATATCAATAAGGTTATAATTTTATGAATTGAAAATCTGTTAATAATTATATGCATGTAAAATAAATCGTAAACGACTAATTAATCTTTAATACTATAATCTATAACATAAAACTATAACCAATGTCTACATATATACCTATTGAAGCCACTTGAGAAAAACAATTGTTAACGAAATAATGACAGTGTTTTTTAGTGGTAACCTTAAAGTTCGATTTGGATCAAGTTTTCACTTAAGTTTTATTGTAAGTTTGATTTACATTAAATGTTTAAATTTTGGAACTTATGTTCGTCTATTAAATACTAGTTGATCGTTGGATTTCGTATCACCTTGGAACATTTGAACTGTTTTTGTAACATTTCTTACTTATTTCGTAGCGTTATGTGAGCCTATAGCCTTCCTCGGCAAAAGAACTACCCAACACAAAAATATTTTCTGAAGTCGAATCGATAGTTTCTGAGGTAAGTGCGTTTAACCAAACAATTTTTTCAACTCTATAATTATTATTATAGATAATATTTATTGAGGGAAGTTTAACCTCGAGATTATGAAGGTTAAACTTGATACGTAGTGATTTAATGGGAGATAAACGGTAAAAGAAGACAGTAATATTGCAGTATACGAACATAAATCAATATATTCGCGGTCAAATATTTTAAATCTGGCTCCAGCATGTCATTTGTATGATAAACAATGTAGTTATTGCTTTATTTGAATCCATTTTTAATAAGAAATCCCTCCCGCCGTCTGAGCGCCTCTACGTAACAAATTGCAGCGACAAATCACTTTAATAGGTACTTGTATTGGCCGAAAATGTTCTACGAGACTGCTGTGTTAAACGATTAAGTCGACGTAAGACTTGCTTTTAAATTTGGCACATGTCTTTTGATAGTTTTGTGGAATTCGCATACGGTATGTGCATAACACCTGTGTTTGACGCGATTCCTTTTTTTATGTTGGTCATAGTATGGCTGCTTCATAGGATTAATGAGATGCTTCGTATATTTGTTAATGTTAAACAGATTAGCTTAAATGAGTCCAAATTATACACATGACAAAACACGTTTTAAGTCAGGAGAACCATGAATGAAATCACATTAAAAAGGGCACTATGTCGAAAAATTCGAATTTTAAATATTGTATTCTTGAGAAAATGTTTCTCCACATTCGCTTAAGAACTTATTAGTTATTCAACCTTGACTATGCATAAAACGTAACGTACAGTATACAGATAAAGAACTATGCTTACGAATTTTTGTGCCTAAGGATTTTTTATAAATGTTTTTTTTTTCAAAATAATATTATGAAGTCGTTGAATATTTTGAAATATTTTTCATATAAATTGTATGAAGATCTAATTTTAAAGAATGGCTTACATACTTAAGGAGTAATGATCTTACTAAAGTAGATTTTTAACCAATCGACTCGCCATCCTTTAAGTAAAATCTTCAGCATATTCTTCATCGTATATTGAAGTTGGAAGCTCAATATCGTGGAAATATCTTCAACCGTGGTATATCTTTAGGGCGGCAGCACACAGTAAAAGTTCCCGTCGAGATACGGTATCGCGCGGAATTTAAACTTACGCTAGTTCTGTGAAGCGCTGCCTCACATTTTTCTACCAACTAGATAATGGAGGATACTGGGAAAACCCGCATGCACCGAGAATGGGTCATGCTATGATATTATTGGCTTTTAAGACAAAATCTTTAGCTTAGTGTTAAATACTAGCTCTCTCTTAAAATTTACTGTATCCCGAATGCAGTATCAGCAAGCGGCCAATCTTACAAATCTCCTTCCCTTTATAATTTCTGTCTCTTCGAAACTGTGGCTAAGTTAATTAAAAAAAAGGTTCTTTTGACTGATGACGATAGCCACGCGGTTTAAAACCCGTATATGATGTCATCATAATTGATCTGGTACATGCCACATGGTATTTGCCATACACGAAGTACTAGAGTATACTACGAGGAGGACAGGGCGAGTTGGCTTGAACTTAAAATTCACTAAAATCTATAAAACCTAAAAATATTCCCTTAATACTAAATTTATAGGTGCGTCTCCATTTCTCCATTAGAAGCGTTCCATTAGAAGAACACAAGTTACTTTAAACTGAAATGAAATGAAATAAACTCAAATAGATAAGATACCTCTCTACTCTCATATGTATTTTTTCAATAGACTTTGCACTGAATTTAAAGTTTATACTACAGTTTTAAATTGTACCACGGTTTCGGAAATATGATGGTGAGAAGATACGGCGAAAGAAAAGGATAGAGACACAACTTTAACACATTACACGGAATTTACAACTGCCAATAAATTGTACATCCTCATTCGGTTAACTCCGTGTATCTGTGTTGTGTATCTGTATTAAGCTGCCTAACGGGCAACAAACAGTACACAAATAGAGCGTAATGCAGCCGAGACCCAGGATCGGCGCCGATATACACAACTTCCAAGATCCAATACGAACGGCCGAAAGTTTAGAGAAAGCTTGGCCTGAGAGTTAAGAGGATAGCGGTTTTAAAACCAATCAACGTAAAGATGGTGGTGATGAAAACAAATATATGTACAAATGTGTTGATAGTGTATGAATCAGCTTGTTTTTTTATTTAGTTTGAATTGGCCTCTTGTATTCGAATTGTCAGCTACAGATAATATAATAATGTTTCTAAGTATAGAACATAATAGTAAAGTAGTAACAGAATAAATAGTGTAGCTCCAAATAAGTTTGATTATAAAAAACTTATATTGACCTTATATAATTGGATTGGAAGCTCGATTTTGCTTTGTATTGATATAATCTTATAAAGAGTTGATGATGCCAAAACGCAATTTAATGCATTTATATTTGTCTTGAAAACAAATATTGCTAAAAACAAATGAAAAAAAATCTAATAATAATATTCTTTTGTATTTAAGATTTTCGCTTAAATATACAGATCTGAAAAGCTTTATTAGAGTACATATAAAAATTTGAATTCGAAATTTCAGATACAAAACTAGAGATATTGTTAAAGTGTCTGATCTCTTTCAACTTAAGGCACACGCCACGTAACAACTAATACGGTCTAGATGCGCTTGTAATTAAACTGTTATGTTAGTTGGCACGTCTAATGTCGCGCGAATGTCGCGCAAATGTTGCACCAATGTCGCAATGTTCCGCACGTGCGATAACATTATTCGCTTAGTTCACAACTTCGCCTTTCAATATATGTTTAACTATAACCGTTGTCTATAATATAAGGGTTTAGTTTAAAGATACCGCAGTCTTGCACCGCATGTCTCGATAGACTGAAATGTTCATCTTCTCTCTCCTCGCGTCGTTATCATCATTGCTGAGAGTCGTGATTACCTGGAATGATCTTTTGCCTGACCAAATCTCGCCATTGGCTTCTATGCTTTGCAGCATGAAATACGTCATGCAGGTTGGTGCGTGGGCTTGTCCGAATTTGGTCAGACCACCTAGTTGTACTGCGGCCACTTAGTCGTTTGCCGTTCACCTTTGCATTAACCAGTGTTCATCTTCTAGTGTTTTTAATTCAGCCCTGAGTCGACCGAATGGCTCATCGTTATCTTACTGAGAGCCTCAATACTATCTCTTTATTTGACCAGAAACATGTGATGTTTTTGGTGTTTAAGTCCATGGAAGACAATGGCTACTTCGAAGTGAATCGTCCGGTAGTTTATCGTCTAATTTCATTAAAACAATATATACTACATCACCGCTTACCATCAGGTGGGACTGCAGTCAAGGATTAACTTACAATTAAAAAAGAATATACGTATCGAAACCGTAATGTGCCAGGTTACTGAATCTTGGATAGTTATTTTAACAGCACTGAAGCATGATGAGACGCCATTTTGGGAACGATGAAAGGTTTATGTTTGGTTGTAGTTCCGTTTTTAGTTTATATTTTATATATATTATGGCAGAAACGCATTGGTGATGTCTTTACTTTTACTGATGTCCGAAGTCTTCAGTTGCCTTACGCTCGTCTCCCTGTGTTGTACAAACTATTTGTTTGTAACTCATTTCCAACATTGGTCCTGACACTAAACTCAAAATTTATAACTGTTTTCATTGTAAGTATTCATGTACAGTAAGTATTATTATCAACATCATACTGCTATTGTCTGTGGAGAAATTCGCGCTTATCAGTAGTGACGTAATCTCGAATCAGTTAAAACCTAAAATGTTGGGAGTCTCATACTAAATAAAGTTTGAAAGGCTGAAGAAACTGTTAATAAACAAAACAAAACTTAATTCGTTATTACAAGCAAGTAAGTTTACAGCAATATGACAGTTCCACTTCAAACTTTATACCTTTTTAGATTTCTTCTGACATCTATTACACACATTATCTGCGTTGACGTGGACATGAATTAGACATCAAACATTGACGTCTCTAGACTCTAGATTAAAATTTGGTGTCTCGTTAATGTCCAACGAGAGAACCCAAGACCTAAGATACTACCAACTGCAAGAGACGGTATTTATGACAGTGTGTGGTAAATAAAAAGCTAGATTCACAGAAGAAATTTCAGCTGGAGCTAGAATTGCGCACGTTAAAGTAAGCTTTGAAATATTTGCACCCTAAAAACAAATCGTGTCGTCTGCGGGTGTCATAGCGAGTAGGTGTTATCTTGCGCGCCAGGCGTTAGGCAGGCGATTACATCTCGCGACCACGACACGATCACAATAACGGCTGGACTTTTACGATATTATTTGTTACTACAACAGAGAATATTGTATTAATGTTATACTGTTTATGATCTCACCAAAATGATTATGTCAGTGGCCAGGTATCAGACACTGGCACTGATGTATACGGTATTCGGCATAGATTTCTAATTGTTTAAGGATGCAATCAACAAATGACTTATTTAGCTCTCTAATTTATGTATCTATTTACTCATGGAACTCATTTTTCAGTTAAAATAACAAGGAAGGATTGTCAAGAGCCCATAGATTATCCAAATTATTTTATTTTTCTTTTAATTGTTATTTTTTTACGATTTGATTAACTTTGTTCACGAATAACGAATTAAAATTTTAATGAATTCCTTCAGATTTCCTTCCTCCTTTACTATTTCAAATATGTTAACTTTAACTCTATTTTTATACAACTTTGACTATGAATATTGACTAACGACAAGTTTTTGAGTTATCCCTAATAACACGCACTTGATGAGTATGACTTCGGAAATCGGAATAGTAAATGCGGCGTATTTAATTGAAGTCCTTTTCTTGGTTCATTTACAAATGCATTATTTATTGATAAAATTTTCTTCTGTTTATTTGACAAGCGTTACAAAATGCCTTGATCGAGACACTCCGTTGAAATTCTAAATTGTGTTGCTAAATACATCGATTTGTTGTAACAAAACGCGTCGGGTCATGTGTCGTGCAGTCGCACGTTATAAACGCGCGCGTTAGTCAAAGCGCGTTTATCGGGGCATGCATCACTCGGCCGCATGTTATCGCGCCGCCGCACGCCCCGTTCGTTTATTTTGCCACATACACCGCGAGTGATGACGGGACTTGGCTGATTTTTACAAAGCGCCCAGAGTTAGCTGCGAGAGGTAATGCTTAATCGGAGAGCTTTTAAACTAAGTATGAACGTATGGTGGGGTTGAGTTTTAAATGCGTTTCTCTCGGGATTTTGAGGGTTACGAATAATTTAATCATTAGTAATTTTTTACTCAATAGTTTCTAATATTTTGTTTGATTTTTTGTGGGAAATGTAGGTCAATTACCTACACAATATGGTAGGTTATTATCGATAATTAATTAAATTATCGTCTACTCATGATAAAATTATCACCGCGAATATTACCAGATCTGGTTTAGTAGTGAAATAGTGATAATTGATTCCAATTTGAGTTATAATGTGTCCTTTTGGAGTATTATATAAACTTGTATTAACAACCTTAACAAGCATTAATATTATTATTAGTATACAGTGTTTGTATAATATTGAATTTCAATTGTAATAGCTGACCATCATTATTTTATTAGTAAAACACAAAATCGTGAGAACCTTTTGCAATATGTATACATACTAGCCTCGATAGTCAAACAAATATTCATGAAAATAAACACACAAAAATCTCTTCCCGCAACAACATTAAACCGATGAGTTGAGATGAGCTCGCAGCTTCACAGTAGGTATCTAAAAGCCGAGATGATCAGATACGGCCGCAAACAATCGGCTATCAGTGCAAATCTGACGGCCGGCCGCAAACAGTGAAACACCATTAATACCACAATAACAGTTCCATTTGCCTCCCATTAGCGTTAAAATTGAAACTTTATCAATACCAATAAAAAGCGGAGTGGTCCGTGTGTAAATAATAAATTGTAAACAATAAGGTTCGGTAATTAGGCAATAAATTCCTCAAGGAGATATGAAAGATACAGAGGAGAGTTGATTCGCTCGTGGCGCCTTGAGATGTCGCTGCGTTCCCATTGTCGCGTACGGCACGGCACTGTTGTCCATAACAATGTTTGTATTAGCATATTTGTATATGTATACATATATAGTGTATTTAATAAATAATTGTATTTTATATATTTGGTATAATTGTTTATTGTATGTAATTAATTATTTATATTTGTGGGTATTTTGCATTTGCACCTCTACCTACGTACTTTTTACGTTTATTTCCTCTGCCCAAAGGTTGTCTGGTAGAAATCGCACTGCAGCGATAAGACCGCCAATTGTGTTTGTCAACGCCAAAATTTATATGTAAATTGACTAAGTGTGCACAATAAAGTATATTGTATTGTATTGTATTGATTTTGATTTTAACTGGCACGTCTGATGGTTTAGCCGGGATCATGGTCCATGCAACTGTCTCAATATATCGAGATATCGTGAGTATTGGTATCATGGGAAAATATTATTATAATAAAATATGCACATTGTTTTCTTTTGTCTATCAGTTGACTTGCTTCAGTATTACGCTGTCCGAAGCGCTCGTAGCCCGGCGGCTCGCGTCGATCCCAAACGATCGACGAAATTAAGCAACTGCGGGCACGGTTGGTACCTGGATTGGTCTTGAGCTTTCTGTACTTCAGAGGGCACGTTAAGCCGTTGGTCATGGTTGTTATCATGGATAGTCATCACACCATGTTAAAGGCCTCCAGGCGGCATAAATATTTCCGACATCTGGGTTGGCCGCTAACCTCTCCACCAATTTGCCCTTTAGCGTGGAGGAGTATTATCTGGACCCCCTGAATGATGAGGAGAGAACCGTGCCCTGTTTTAGGCCATTAATAGGTTGAAGGCAACCTCCCGCTTTACTAATTCTTGACTGGCAGAAAGAAAAGAGTTTTGCAAAGTTGTGTAAATAAATATAAATTTGTAAAGAACATAAAAGTAGTTAACATTGTGAGTTGTGGTTGAAACGTGCTACTTGTTAATTATCCTTATCTCAGTTAATTTAAATACTCATCTCAGACTGAGATACAAGCTCCAAGTTTATATATTAAATATTATTACGACAATATAGTAACGATAAAAAGTGGGTTTCTCAAACTAGGTGGGAAATCAATTGTTTATAAAAATAAATTCACGTAGTTTTAAATAAATACCGACTGCATTTAAATATTAAAAAAAAACAATGAAAATAAAAAGTATTGGTAACTCAATCAATGAAGGCATTAAGTTTATTATCCGTTAAAATAATAATTATGTTCCTTAAATCTTCTGACTTGTTCAAGAACAAAAGGTACTTTGTTTTTATAATTTCTAGCATTATTACGATAGTCCTAAAATACTAGTTTGTGTTATTTATACATTTCTAAATATTATGTAACTTTATATTTGTATACAATGTATTTTAAAAGTCCAAACCGTGCCGCCGTGGCCCATGCAACCGCTCTCCCCCAAACTTTCGATAAGGCAGCTTTCAGTTTTATATTTACCCGCGATAAGACGATGCCTGCGAATCGATTAGCCCCACATTAACGATAGTGTGTCTGTCCGTTTATCTGGCGTTCTCCGAGTATTTACGTCTCGTATAGTTTTGATATATGGGCCACGATTACAGAGATATGAACGTTCCAGACTGTTATCGAAATGGCTTATGAAATCGGGATTTTTAGCCGATCGAGTTCTTCATTGCATAAACATTATACTGATGAACTGTACTGTTAAGATGGTGCTAATTAAAATATTTACTTTACCATTTACCTTCGATATATTTTAGAGTAGTACTACTGCAGCGTCTGTCTGTCTCAACACTATAATCTCAAAAACTAACGAACGGATTTACATACGGTTTTGACTAATGGACGGAGTGATTCAATAGGAAGGTTTGTGTATTAATGTTTTCTATGAATTGTATGAAATATATCGATTATTGTTGAACATAGTTCTTTAATAAATAACAAAATATAAGACATAAAACAAGAGAGCAGATAAAAAAAATCCTTTCAAAATTCTACTCTATAACTGAACAATGTCCGAGTCAAAATCATGGTATTTTGTAAATAACATGCACGTCATTTAAGTTTGAAAAAGGTTCAGCCAAAGACACATTGGATAAATTTACCACTTTTTTAAACACTTTTAATAACATAGCAACAGAAAGTTTCTAATCTACGCGAAATGTTGCGGCAGTGCGGCACTGTAACTCCAGGCGTCCTTGTTAACCGTAACCTGATGATTAGATAGATTTTGTCTATCGAGACATTGGGTATTTCTATAGTATCAGCTACCGATTACTAGATCACTCACTGATTCTACTAACAATATATTTCGTGTTTTATAAAATATGTATGTACGATGTTACTGAGATTGTTGTTTTTAGTAGTTTTTGACTTTCGTTAAGTGAGCTGTAAGTTCCTAAGACGAAATAAATAATTTGACTTTTTGACTTTTTGACTAACCCTAAGCTAATTACTAAACTGGTGTCGCTCTGGTTCATTTAAACCGATTGTCGAGTGTTGACAGAACAGTGGTGTTGTTATGCATTGCACCACTGGGACGTGCAATACGATCTGTTTCAGATATCGACAAACACATGTTTGATAACAGAGACCGCTTGTGGATGTTATCAGGATCTTAGGACATACGGGGATACGTCAAAGGGCTTAAGCAAGGCTTAGGCTGTTGAGACACATTACAGTTGCGTTAAAAATGATAATGGTATGTACAAAGAATTAGTGAAATAAAATGGAAAAATTAGCAATTGATGCGTTAGAAGAAAGCGCATCTAATGATACTGTCAGATAGTTTAAAGTGAATTTTAGAATCAAATATCAGTTGAAATACATGGTTAACTATCTTTTTAAAATGATTCTTGACCGTCTCTATTTATCTTCTCTGTTTTAAATCATCTTGTTGCATAAAAGGAAAAATAAATATTTTCTCGATAATAACATTTCCATCGTTGTTTTTTAACAGTATCAGGGTCATTACTTTTATACACATCATGTCGTATGGATGACAAGTGACTTTGACAGCTGTCACCTACTACCGCCACCTACTCGTTAATCTATGCCTCTAAAGCCCGATACATCGAAACTAATTCGAGACTATTTAAAATTCTCATTTATTTAAAAATCGAATGGTTTAATACATTCATTTACACAAATCATATTACTGTGTAATCATTTGGAACAGAGAATACTAGAACAGAAGATAATAAAGATCTACAAATTACATCATTCCTAATCTACATATTCGAATTGTGAACGACTAATTCGTTAGCGAGTGCAGCTGCTTGAGTATTCAAATCGATACTAATGATAATGTATGCAGGCGTGTGCTTCAGGAGGTACATAGTAGCAGTTTTAGCAGCCTCATGCAACGATCCCGATCGGCCAGGGCGCGATACTGCAGATTTATGCGCGCTATCGCCGCACCGTCTTAATTTACGGCTAAGGCCGTTCCACACCTCACCGCGCCGCGCCGCCGGCGTTGCCCCGTGATATATCGCCGTTGCAGATATTTAGGCTGTGATTAGTATTAGTGCACTGAGACAAAATTTAACGAGCGATGTATTGGGTGTATTTAGGATTCACTATTTCCGTTTCTTCTCCTCTTTATAAGGCACCCTTCCGAAACGGTGGTAGATGCAAAATATTTGACGTTTCATAAGTGTAT
>DWJN01001529.1:0-17630 GCA_018248895.1 Carystus phorcus
CATACGAACATTCTAGACTGTGGATTGGCCATACTCACAAAACCGGTTATCTTATAAAGAATAGACAAGAAATACTTTAGTGTAAAAGATTTGACCGGTGACATACTATATACATTATTACTTATAGTTATCATGACCCTCTACCGTCGTTTTTTCTTTCCTATCTCTCCGACATAATCTTCGTTTTATATCGTCGTTGAACCAAATCTCTCTAGTACTTAGTTTTCTCTTTGTGTTTTACTGCAATTCCCCTACTATTTTAATGATATACAATAATAACGTAAAAAAAATAACATACCTACGTATAGTACGTAATGGAAACTAATTATAAATACAGTTGAAATTTATGTTCACTAGAACAAACATTCATACTCTTATTACTACTAAATTGAGTATTTAGTAAATTAAGTATTTATTTGGATCAGTAATTTATGTTAATGTTAATATTTCTGTTAACAATATTAAGTATATAATTTTTGTTTTTACCTTTGTTTGAATAATATTTCCTTGAAACTACGCTTGTAAAATGTTATACTTAAAATGAGAAATTAAAAATATATTTTATGTATGATTAGTATTTGTAATTTTTGTGATTTTTAACATCGACTATAATCGCCATAGATAAAAATGAAATAATTTAACTGTATAACTTTCCTAATTAAGGAAAGAAATTATCACTAGTTAATTGTTTTTGTTCGTACCCTGCTACACTAATCTAAAACTAGCCTTTTAATTTATTACTAAGTTTTAATCGCCGTCGATTTACAAAACAAAATCGGTCCTTGAATGTTATTAGTATCACAGAGTCAAGAAGCTGATAATTGTATGATAGATACTATTACTTGAACATAATAAAATAATAAGTATGGTATACGACCCCAAAGTGTATTTAATAATAGTATTACTATGAACACTTAAGTTACAGGATATTATAGAATAGATAACTAAATATAACATCTCTACTTCATTGACTCGTACCACAGATTATGTTAAATTAGTTACATCAGTGTTGTCAAGTCTAAAAACTTGGTTATAAAATTAGAATATAATTTAAATTCATGAATATAGGATTTATAGGTACGGCATATGTTAACGCGAACCGTGACTCGCTTTTGACTACCGTCACAGATAAATGTTGCCATATCATAATTCTCTTACTATACCACTGCTGATTTCAATTTCCCTCTGCAAATGAAAATAAAAATCCACATAACCCCAGTTTACCAAGCTGGTCATAGACAAACTAGCTAGCTTAGCTAGACTTTACATAATTATCTAAATTTTATAACTTTATTATGAGTTTTTTAAAGACAATGTGTCATCATGTCCTATTGATTTTATTCATTTGGATCCTAATCATAGTTAACTTATTTAGTTCTTAATGTAATTGACGTCAATTCTAAAAAATAACGATTTTACTACTGTGTATTACGTTCTCAATACTATTATTAAATTATCAATAATTTTATTGACATCCTTATTTTCACGTGAATGATAGCTATGTAGCTTCCACCTTCCACCTTCTTCATTCTATCGTGGTTACCTAAAGTAGAAAACTAAACGTATCTATATATAGGTCGGTGAACTGAACAGGGTGGGGCAAAGTACCTTATCTCACCTCTGTAGTTTTAATGAGATCACATTACTTAATGTTAAGCAGGAACAATTTAAGCTGAAACCACCTAGAAACTTTATCCTTCGCACCACGGGCCAAACGTTATGATACCACCCGCATCGTTTTTTATCGTTTGAATGTACCGGTCGTTTTTCGCATTTCTGTTAATACACGCTCCTGTGGACTTTGGAACGAGTTACTGTTTGAGACATTTTGTTTGATGGCTTTGGTTGCCTTCATGTTGCACTTGTATTGGAGACGGTGATCATATTTGTCTTTTTGTGTGTACAATGCATGTCTTCGTGGGAATCATAAGTACTGCGCCGTGCAGTAAATGAATGATTGGTGGTCAGAACGTAAAGTTAATCGACATTTAAAATGGACTAATGTTGAGGAAAAGTTAGTAATGTCAGTTGAAATGTTTTCAATTTCTGTTTTGTCATGGATGAACTTAAATGCTTTGAACACCTTAGCCTCCCTACGCCCTGCTACTGATTAGGATGATAATTTTATTAACGCAATAGACACCATAACAATTTAAAAATCGTTAAAATAACGGCAATGATTACCTACTACCATATTATCATATAATTATTTGTATATGCCCAATTTCGTATAAAAGCGGAGAGAAATTATTGTTATACAATGGAATAATCTTTAAAAACTCTTCGCAGCAAGCCAGTTATATAAATAGTTTGCGGTAATCGACTTTATTTTGTCAGTAGTTTATTCGTTTACATGCATAAAATATATATCCATTCATAGATAGACTAGTTTTGTTTACTTAAATCCCACCCTAGTGTAGTGGTAGATACAGAAGTTTAAGCAAATATGGAATACATTATTCTGAAATACATGTATAATTTACAAAATTAGCCAACTAAGACCGTAGTTTCATTCAGAAATTTGTAAGGAGGAACAACTAAATTTATAGGAGCTGGTCCTTTGCGAATGCGACCCATGTTGTCGAAGGTACTGCCATGACAGGGACAATAAAAACCTCCAGGATAATCACCAGAATTTGGAATAGGCACACATCCTAAGTGAGTACATATTCCAATAATAACAAGCCATTCAGGTTTAATCGTTCGCTTATCTGTACCCTCAGGATCTCTCAAGGAAGATAGCGGTGTTTGGTTTTCAATATCTATTTCGGACTGTGTTCTATTCTTCACAAATAGGGGTTTGCCTCTCCATTTAAACGAGAGGCACGCACCAGGAGCTACTTTAGTAAGGTCTACTTCAATCGAGGCTAACGCAAGAACATCTTTCGCAGCAGCCATATAACTTAGAAAATGTATAAGTTCAGATTTAGTGCTATACATTCCAAAAATCAAACCAAAAAATCCAATTATATAAGTGTACCCCTGTTTCTCATCTCCTGTATCATATGCCGTCTTTGTAATATCTTTGAATTCTTTCTTCCTGTATGGATCAAAATTAGGGAATTCCACATCACGATGCAACTTAGGGTAATCTTTCTGGAAACGTCCTTGAGTCCACCATGGTCCCCATTTCTTATTTAAACTTCTAGGGCAGGTTATGCTGAGAGAATTTATTGTTTTCGACTTCCAAACATTATTGTTCAGTGGTGTAGCACCCGTCATCACAATACATGATTTTAAAATATCCCTGCAACACGGTGTCGCCCATTGCGTGATACGTCCATAACCCGCAGCACAACTAGTGATAATCGAATTCATTTTTATAACCGTAAAAACGAACACAGACTTTGAAACTCCGAATTTTTGGAATATTATGTCACAGCTTTTAATATTTTGACAGTTGAAATTATTGCATGACATTTAGTTATATCGACAACCCCCAACTATAAATCAATATTCTACAAAATCAGTGTTTTAACGTATCTACATAATACAGGTCAGTAACAATATATAGATACGATAAAATAATAACATCTATGTTATTATGCTATCTAAATCATTTTTGAATTCACTTAAACAAAAATCAAAAAGTCATGAGTAACAAACACACAAACAGAACAATTATATATTTATAAATGTTACTTACATGTCAATGTTTATAGCATTTTATTTTAGTGCAGTTCCTATATCTTATTTTATACCTTTAAATTACGTGTCACGGTGTTTGTCCGCTATGGACTCCTAATCTACTTAACCGATTTAAATCAAATTTTGCACACCGTGTGCAGTTTGATCAAACTTGAAAGTTAGGATAGTTTTCATCTCTATATTCGCAATATTATATTTTTGCAAATTAATTGTTTAATATCTTACAAAGGATTAGTTTCAAAGGATTCTAACAGATGGCGGATGGATATGGTAAATAGTCGGCTAAATTGAGTATGTAAACCTTAGTTACAGCAACGCGTGGCCGAGTCTGCTAGTAGTATAAATAAATATAAACTTAAGTCACAAAGGTAATAGGTACCTTTTTTTGAAAAGGTTTCTAATGAAAAATGCCAGCCCAGATATTAAAGAACTGGATCAAGAAGCGAGGCGTTCCGGGCTTGGTTCACGACCAGGGCAGAAATTTATGTGACAGATAAATATTTGTTTTCGAGTCGTAGGTGTAATGTAGTCTTATTTTTACTGTTGATGCCGCTCGTGACACAAACTCCAAAACAATCTAACTAGTATGGGAGCATGAGTGTGCTAGCGATAATTTATTAATAACATTACTATTTATGTACCTATCTATTTATTAAGAATGGCCTATTAGTGATCGCTCGCATCTAATTTGCGATGGTGTGTGCTCTTTATAATTTTTTGTGAGAGAAATCTGTTATTATTTTAACTCAAGTGACGTCCCTTACTAAACACATTGTACTCTTCCACGACATGAATATTACATCAGACCTCTCGCCATCGTCTTCTACCATTTGCTTCAAATAGGGCAGCCGCGGACGATGGCAACGGTCCGTCATATAGTATAATTTGGTGCAGCATGACTGGAATGTCGTCAACGGGAAATGTCTGGATTTATCAAGCGATCAGCAGATAATTAACGTTATAGACAGGTCAAAAAATTTAAGACGAATAAATAACATATAGGTATCTTCCATCACAGTGCCTCAAAATGTTGGAATTCCATGCACCCAAAAACGTAATTTCCTAACAGAAAATGTAAGCTATAGGAGAATCTATAGAAGACCCATTATTAATATTATATGCATCTCTAATTTAAACTGTACCTATGATATTTCTAAAATTTGTTTTTCTTGCTTTGCTAAGCTCCATTAAATAATGAATCCAACTACCACACCTTCATTACTCTTAAAATTATAGATTATTTTGCACTTGTTCCAAACACATTAACCCATGGTTAAGGATTAACTTCAGCACCGCAAACCAAGACGCGTCGATTTATCAATGCGTATTTACTAAGTCGCCACCCTTATAAATAAAAAAAATTACTCTGGGTTCAGTGTACAAATATTTCGCTAAAACTTTTAGAAAATTTGACATTTAAAAATCGAAACATTTCTTAATTTTTATTTTAATACAGATATCCATATGTGGGTAAACTTCGCAACTGTCTGCTATTAATTACGTATTGCATAAATTGTTATTCGATGAATCGGCACATAATGAGGCATTGCTTAATGCAATTCCAAATTGAAATTGACACTTGAGTAAGGTTTTCATTTCTGTTTTAGTTAACATACCTTGTAGTTATGCTAATCATCGCCATGAATAATACAAAACCAAAATTATTATCGATTCACTATTAATTATTAACAGACAAAAGATGATATGTATTAATAATATCCATTCCAACTTTAAACAAATGAGTGGTTGTGTACTGGCTAACTGCATACTTAAAAACTCGAAGTTTATTAAATAAGAGCTACAGCTGGCAAATTCAATAAATGTTATAGTATTACCAATGGGTGATGATTGTCAATAATTATGACGAGGTGCCGTCAGACATCGTTAAACATTGGTGTTGGACAATACAGCAAGAGGGATCTTTAAGCACATGCCACATTAGTGAGTAGTGTCAAGGCTCCATGACGTAACTGGTGAAAGTCGAGCGGTCGAAGTGGTGGTAACAGCGTATACCTTTAGTCGACGATGGACCAAGGCAACAAGTAAGTAATACAACTTTGTTTTTGTGTGACGTTTGACTTATTTACTAATCATCTGATAATTAACGTTAAGGTGCTAAGCGATATTGTAGTAAAGGTTAATATTTAATCTTTCCATTTTGTTATGGTGCGGGTACCCCTAAGTATTATATAGATTGTGTGTCAATGTTTTAGCTCAATTGTATGAGTTGTGATCGTTGCCAGACGTAATATTAGCACTCGAAAGAAATGTTACGTTTTTTTACTGGCATGAAACAATTTCATTACATAATACTATTAAAATACTTTTTGAGTATCGCAGTCGTGTTATAAATGTTAAAAAACGTATTTCAAACCTTGATTTCTCTGGAACAAAACCGTTACCAAGAGGAAAAGTATCCTACCTAAATCTTTTCGATGATTTCCGCATGACACCCCAAATAAACAGTGAGAGTAATTACAAAGCCAACTACATACTGACAATAAATTTGGTTCCATTACAGTTTTATTAAATGAAAGTGTACATTTTGTTTCTACATATTTATTTTGCCATTGAATTATTCTTAATTTTGTCTCTAAATATTTATTATATCTACCATTGAATTATTCTTCATCGTCTGCTCGTGTGTCGGCTAGTTACAAAAAGATTAACGGTAGTTTATGATTAAGTGAATTTAGAGATAAGTATTATCCTAACTGGTATACTACCTAAGCCTATTCTGTATCGTGCTTAAAGTTAGAATCGATGACTATATATGTAAGTAAAAAAAATATAGCAGCATTAGTTACATGTGAATAAGAGTGATGTATATGTAATTATAGACTAAAAGACCAGTAGCTCAGCTAATAGGTAAAGACTGCGTAATCGATCAAGGGTCCTTAGAGCCAGCTTGGCTTAGATATCTTTAATTTTATTATCAATGGCTTATTATTAATAAAATCACGGTTAATCCCAGAAAAAGAATGGTATTCTAATAATATATAAATAAAGGAATTTATTATTGCATTATGCTGGAATCAGTACGCGTTCATTGTTTATGGAAAAGGTATAGGTAGGTACCTTAATAAATAAAAAAAATTGCAAAACATCAACATTTATTACCATTAACATTTGATTTAGATTCCACTTGCATAATTGTAAGCTACTACCATAAAATAAAGCCACACACAGAGAAATACTGTTATAAACAATATTCCCATTACCGTTATATATAACGAAAGTTTTTTTACAACGCAAGTGCTATCGATGAAAAAACACGACAACGGCGCACCTATTGCTTCCAGTATTAAAATAAAGCACATTATGAAAATTATCAATACTCCCGTCATTGTTGTATTCCTAGACGCAGATGTCACTCCCAGAAAGAGAATAACGTTGGCAATCGTTAGAAAAAGCGACGTTATTCCGATTGTGAGAAGAAAAACTTTTCTCACCTGTTCGTCAATATTGTCGCGATTTATAAAATTGCTTAGAATACTGTTTTCCACCAATCCGTACAATATGATCCCAGCCAATCCTACGCCCCCTAATCCAGTTCCAAATACAGAAATTAAAAACGTTGCGTACTTTGGAGGAAAGAGGCCAAAACATTTTGTAACTTCTGGCATATCCATCAGGATAGTTTTATATTAAACGTACTATTAATTTTAAATTTTAATAATTGATTAGTTATACTTTTATGAGCAGAAATTGACGTGGTTAAGTCAAAATTTTTTGTGTCAAATATTCCACAGATATTATTAAAAAAGTAAACAAGTGATAAATGTGCAGACTGAAAAATATTGAAAAATTCCGTAATTTATATCGGTGATTTCGTCCACAATATAAACATGATCAATATGGATAAAATTAACCGCTGCTCTGGATGTTTTAATAAGTACTTAATTTAGATTAACAATTCGAGGCAACACAAGAGTCTAATTATGATTATAGGAATCACCGCATCTTTGTTGTGTAACAACTTATGCAATAAAAACTAACAAAACTTGAAGTCTCTGAAAATTATAAGTAATTACGAAAATAAGGAACCTTATGTCTGTTCGAGTGGAACTTTTTTATTAATTTTACACTACCTACCCTAGGGGATAGCTACTTGAAATTTTAAACATTAGTTCACTATCCGATGACAATGCCGGAAATAGAAAAAAAAAACCTTTATGTTCTGTTTTATAAGCGCGGCATATTTTTTAAAAGTTGTTTTTTCCCACAGGAACAACGACAATAATGATGTTACAATTTGAATTATAAATACATAATATTTGAAACATTCCAGAATGTTACCGTGGACGTTATGGTTAACTGTGTTCACGATATCATGCAGAGCAGCGCCCGCAGACAACCCTGTACGAGTGGACTTGCCGGTGTATGTTAATTCCAATGGAGCATCAGACATAACATTGGCGAACCCACTAGTCATTGAAAATCATCCTTCACCGCAAAATGTAAAAGACAATTCGATCGTCGGAGCGCTTTTTGCGCATAAAAATATTTTAGAAACCAGCACTCCACAGGTAACTTCAAAAAATTATGGCGTTAAGCATGAAGCTCGCCATTATTTACAGTATTTTTAGGGTAACTAATACATATTACTCAGAGAACAATAATTTCGAAAACAGAATAAAATCTCTTAGCAAATATTTTCAAATGTAAGTAAAAACACGATGAAACTGATAACTAATATTCGTAGTGTAGGAAGCTGTATACCCACTCACCTACCTGAAAAATTACGTAAATAAAAATGGTAAAGCTAGTAAGACAAGTGTAAGGTTAAATGTTGGAAAACCTAATACGAGGATTCTGTCATACTTGCACAATTTATTTCACATATGCTGATATAAAATTAATATCATTATTTATTGGGGCAGGTAGGCTCAATTAACTATGGAGGCGGTTTATTTTCGGCGCCCGTCACAAGTCTCGAAGGCGCTCTGCTAGAGACAGAAGGCCTCGGCAGCAAAACACTCTCAATAAAGGAAAATATCCAGGGTGTCGTCGCAGGCTTCCTTCAGGTAACCAATAATCCTACTAATATTATAAATGTGAAAGTTTGTTTGTATGTTTATTTGTTTGTTACTCCTTCACGCAAAAACTGCCGGACCGATTTTCATGAAATTTGGCACACACATAAAGGGTATCTAACTTGGATTAACACATAGAAGAGTTTTAGGTATAGCTTCGAAACAAAAATATTAATATAAAACCCACAAGTCTGTCTACACGGAAATCCCGCGGGATCGGGAGTTACGCGGACGAAGTCGCGGGCGGCCACTAGTTATCAATAAGGTAATGATAAGGTTCTACTAGCACCGTTATTCTGATAAATACAATAGGTAAATTGAGGAGTAATAGTGAATTTGCTTGTCAATTGGGACGTCCCACAGGCTTAATTAGCAGTTGTTTTGAACAGCTAAATATAAAGTCATTAGTCATATTGCAAACTTATGTATTATGAACCATTTATTTATTACATGTTTCACAGCCTCAGCCAATTGTGGATACCATTAAAGAAGAAGAAAAGTACGGGAACGATGGCGACAAATTTTATAGTGCTGGCAAAGCCATTGTCAACGGCGCTTCAGGGGTTTCAAACTTCGTCAACTCAATTTTAGAGGTAAAATTAAAACTAGAAACCCGATCTTCACAAACCCATTTATAAAAAGTCCCTCAGGCCATTAAATAACAATGTTTTATGTTATTTTACAGGTACCCGGCACAATATTCAAAAGCATTGCAAGAGCGGCCACAGAAAAATTGAACAATTTGGGTGGAAAACTTATTGGTTTATAAGTAATCATTTTGGTTTTATGTTTTAGTCATTAGATTAGGGCGTAATATAATCAAAACCTGTATATAAAACTGTTAATACCATAATTATTACATTATTTAATAGATCATACTTAATTATATATCGATAGAGTATTAGATATTGTTTTTTTTGAGCTAAGCCGCTCACTAATTAATTGTGGATTTAACTTTCATTGTTTTCTGTTGATTTGCAGTAAAGATAAACTTGAACCAAAGTAATCATTTGAATAGAGTACTGAACATAAAGACAATATATTATTAACCAATATTTATCAATAACAACCATATCACTAGATAATGTTTAAGTTAATAATTTAGAGGCCCTATCACAAATAGGCGTACGATAAGTTCAAAAATTATAAAGTAGCCTTTATATAATATATTATTAAGATAAATAAAACTTAATCAAACTTAATATGTCATGCCCAGTTTTTTCGCATTTCATATCCGTATTCTTGTGTAACAAACATAACTAGATAATTATGAAGAATAATGCTGATAATCAAACATTTTAATTTTATTTCTTGTGTTATAAGTACAAATTATTTTTTAATGATTTTTACCCTCTACTGTAATCACACTTATAAAAATGTAGTAATTTAAGTTGATATTTTTTCTAATTAAAAGAAAAGATTAGCAATTACTAGTTTTCTATCGCACCCTGCTGTTCCAATCCATTAAGTTCTATGAATTCTGGAGCCTACATAGATATTATAATTATCATCTTTACTGCTTATGACCCATGCAGTTATTGACAAGTTATTTTTATTAATTATACTGTACATCTAACTAAATTCAATAAATTTTTTCATTAATTATTTATCATCGGTCTTCAATATTATTCTATACAATAAAATCAATATCATCTCCACTTAGGTAATAAGATTGTGTTCTGTAAGTTTGCATGATAAATAGAAACTCTAGAAAAATCTCCTATTGGTCGTAGCGCTATGTTATATAACCTTTCTCAGTAACTGTACTATTCAACACAAAAAGATTTTTTCAATTCGAACCAGTAGTTCTCGAACCAGTAGTTCAGTAGTATAGATGAAAGGCAGATAAGCAATAATAAAATTGAATTGGTTGTATGCTCATTTATTTCACAATTCAGTATTCTAATACAATGAAAATTACATGAAATAATTACATACTTTTGGCCGTTTATTAGGCCTTAACATCAAAGTAGATCTTATTAAATTACATCTAATCATGCCATGATTACCTAGGAATTACCCAAAATGTAAATATATATTTAGATAATCAGTTATTTAATAATTTACTGCCGTAAAGGTAATACACGAGGCAATCCACAACATAGAGATCATCACAATAAACAAATATATAGTAAATATATTTAATCAAGAAACAGAAATATAAAAGAAAATCCCCATAGCAACGGTTACACTAATGCACACCCAAGTTTCATTCAATTTATATTATAATAATACTCGGTGTTTACGTTCTTTATTTGTACAAATAAATAAGTTTAAAGGTAAATATCTTAAAGGTTTTATCTCCTATCTTAGTAGAAGTAGATTTGTATACATATTATGTAAATTATTCGTGTACATCGAGATTTTTAAAATACCATTTAGTTATACTGTCCCTTATATAAAGAAGAAATTCTCCAGTAGTAGCCCTAGTAATTAATCATATTATAATAATTAGCAATATTATTATTATAAAAAGCCACACTAAAGAGATTGGCAAATACCAGTTTATATGGGTTATATATTTACAATGTATGTATATGAATCGTGGAGACACATGTCAGACTGCGACTAAGATTTGCTGCTATTACAGCAATGATATAGTTCATCGTGGTATTCTATGATTATTATATATTTCTACGTGTCTTATAAAACGGTGTTTTGGCAAGGGCATCAACACGCAAAAGCTGTTCTACTGATTACTTAATGAATTCTAAATGGAATTTCTGTACATTAATTTCGACGTAATTTCAAATTTCTATAAACTATATTTATTAACATTTATTTCAATAAACTCTAATAACAATATTGACATACAGACGACATAGTTCTAACGAGGGTTCGCGAAACACTAATTTGTCTTTAAATAAGATTCTACCTCTGCAGAAATGCTAATTCTAATTAAATTTACCGTACGTCTATAACCAGATATATCCTCTCCAGTTTTACGAAACCAGCCTGCAATCCGAACGTTACGATAAATTTCCAAATTTATACAATACCCGCTTGTTATTATTATATACACACACTGCGATTTTTTTATCAATATACTCAAGTAAATAATATATTTATAATTAATCCAAAATATATACAGAATTTCTTCCATATATATATTTTGAAGGAAATAGTAGTATTTATTGACATTGCAAGATCACGCCTTGTGAAATATATCTTAAAATCATTTTCAAATAAATGCCAGAGTAATAACATTTAAAGCAATAAAAATTTAAATACATGATTTGTAAAATTTTATTCTTGTTTATATTTGCATTTAATTTTATCGGATATAACGAGGTCAACCGTCATTATTATGACAACAGCATTAAGTAAAGGATTTATCCTAAGAAGTTTGTTAGACAAGTTTGTTAGATATCAGCCAAAATGTAGAAACAAAATGAAAACTAATCATAGTAATCAAAATTTCGATATATGACATATGTATATATAGTTATATATTTTCTAAAGTAAAATGATTCTTAAATGTAAATTAATTTTAAAGCTATATTTTTTATCAATAGTAAAGAAATTTCAAAGATATAACATATTAGCAGTACCCGGCGCGAGTTGCTACACATATTAAAAAATCAAACGTAAAGTCGGCATATATGTATAAGAACACATTCGTTTTGATACTGTTTATTGAAGTACTATTGGATATAATTATAGGATAGATCTAGTCCGATCGATCAGCATTTTCCACATCAACCATGTGTCCGATTAATATAATTTTGGTACTCCATACATGGTGGACTTGCGTTGAAATCCGTTGAATCGTAAAAGATTGGCATTACTCCAGTCCGACACTTCCCGAAATGTACGATTCTAACGTTCCACCATGACCTATCTTTCTGGCTGTATTTTATCCCTACTGGCCCGAGCATTTTGAGTTATCGCTCAACTACTGTGCTGTCCTCTGCGTACCCATATACAACGGGCATAAGATTATTCGCATACAGCAAAAAAAGAGAAATGAAGAGAACGGACCCCTGAGGTACTCCGATGTTTTTAGCTATGGATTGTGATAAACAGCCATCGACAACAACACGGAGGGACCATTCGCTCAGGAAGTCCTTTGCCAATTCAACGAGGCAAGGGATATTCTACGACATATGAGCTCACATGCTGGAAATTTACTTATTAGGCTAGCGAGCCAGATCCTATCGAAGGCCTTCGAGACGTTGCGAGAAACAGTAAAACCAAGTTCTACCAACACCATCTGGATATATGGAGTTATTGCACAGTACGGTTTTCACGACATTCTCTGCCTCGCACGTGTAAACTTTGGAACGAACTTCCTGCATCCGTGTTCTCACAGTGCTATGACATGGGGTCCTTCAAGAAGCGGGTCCACCGCTTCCTTGTAAGCCGGCAACGCATTGGTGGTATTCCTTTTGTTGCTAATGCCCATGGGCAACAGTAATCACTTACCATCATGAAACCCGTCTGCTCATTTGCCTGCGTGCGGTATAAAAAAAGGAAGTGCCTCACCGTTTTTCTCGAGGGTCGCGCCCCAAATGTGGGTGGCATAACTGAAAACCTGTCAAACTATTATGGCGAAACCCGTACTGTCGGTCGCCGAAGAGATCGTTACGTTACAGGTATGCCATGAGGCGCGTGGTCAATGTCCGCTCCATAATACAATAAATGGAGATAATTGAAATTGACCTATAGTTCGTTGGGTCGGCACGGCTGACTTTTTTGGACACTGGTAGCACGGAAGCAAGCTTTCAAAATTTGAACACAACTTAAAAGAGGAGGCGGAGCAAACGTCAAATCAGAACGGGAGACATCTCGGTTGCACATGCTTTTAGCACTATTTCTGGTATCCCATCAGGTCCACTGGTTTTTTTTTCTCATCTAGACACTGCAAGGCTTTGAGGACCTCCTTGTTGGTGATGCAGACCTCGGGCATATAAGTATTGGCAGTGAGGTATTTGTGGCAGTAAGCTAATGCCCAGCATCTATACGCGAATTCTCAGCAAACAAAGATGCGAACTGGTTCGGTTTCTCGATTGCCGCATGAGCCAGGGTGCCATTCAGTTTTAGCTTTGAGGATCGAGCATGGACACAGGATAGAGACGCCAGAGGTATAGAGTTGGGAGTCCATGCGACATTGCAAAATTCCACGTCTCTCCCAACCTTATCAGCCCGGTCTTCTGGTATAATAACAGCCAGTCCTGATCACATGCGTTAAAAATGCCCCAGAAAGAACAGTAGAGACGCAGGGGATCAACGAAGGGTATCATCGACTGCTACAATTAGGAGTTCGAGTTGTCTCCTGGTCACCGCTGTGCGATCGGTAGACACAAGAACGGATTTTATCCATTCCTGTATCCACCAGTATCCAGATGGTGGAGATGGGTCTTCAAGGTGACGGAGACTGATAACAAATGTCAAACAGACTGCAGCACGAGGATGCAAATTGTGTTCCTTGTAGTAACAAGGGTAGTTGATGTACTCTGCGCTGGACGGACTACTAATCTGCGTCTCCGTCGGAAAGAGTAGGTGCTTTACAGTCTCGAAATTGGTGGACTGAAAGATTACCGTACAAGTCACAAATATACGTGAAGCGCACTTTAAGTGAGGGGAAGCACTTTTACTACACTAAAATTAAATCAAATTTTCAACAAATTAAAATTAATACTTCCTTATTAATACTTCCTAAACCTCGCACATAATGTTTCAACTGGATTAATTAGGCTGTATATCATTTCTCGAACGGTAGTAGTATAATCACTTAATAAGTAAATAATTCAAAAAATGTCTAACATCAAATAACAACAGTGACTGGATGGAGTCACACATGATCTGAGAACTTTGGACGTGACAAATTGGAGAGAGAGCTAGCAGGTCATACTGAAGACATTCTGGACCAGAATAAAGCTCAACCGCGCCTTAGATGAAATAATATAACAATCAATATACAAAGGCATCTAATCATAATAAGAAATCTGTACAAATCAGAAAACTACCATTATCTAGTAGAATTTGTGCTATAAGAACAAACACAATACTGATAGATGGGATATAAAAAGATTGTATTATAGAAAATATATTAAAGCCATGCATATTTAATATAATATATTATATTATATTGGAGAACACAGACATAAATAATTAATAATAATATCGCTCTGTTGTGATTGACAGTGTTGTCCATTCTACTTTCGACTATCAAAAATGTTTAGCCGGTTCATTATGCATAATAATCATCAGTCATTAATTAACAATTGTAGCGTTTACCATAATTATAAAGCGAACATTAAATAATTCCATTATTCAAAGATAATATTGAAAATCAATTTTATTTAAGACAGAATTAATTTGAGAATATCATCTTGATTTAATGGTGCAAATATCTTAACCAATATCTCAAGCGACTAGTGAGTATGTACTACATCCGCCCATAGATAGAAAAACTCAACTAACACTTCCTGTAAATGAACATACGTCGATTTAGTTTATATATACATATATTCTATATATGAAACTTGATGTCAAAAATATATTCAAGTGCTGAGTGAGAATGATTTTCTTAAGTATCAGTAATCAACAATCAATTAATAAATTATTATTGAGGGATATTAAAGACTGGGTTTTAAACATACCCAATAATTTCGTGGTAAGAAAAATACCTAACCTGTCTTATAACATTAGTTTAACACCAATAACATTAAAAAATGTTAAACAAAGATCAGGAAATCCTTGAATTTAACACATATTTACATATGCTGGATAAAAAATTATGGGCGTAGATATTCTAACCAGTCGATTTATTCAATAGTTTACATGCAAAGTAAAAAGATAAGATTTCGTAACTGTTATTGAATTGAAACTGTTATTAAATACCGTGTTTTATTATAATATAACATTTATAACATTACATATTAAATATAAACAACCAAATTCTAATTCTACATGTGTCACACAAAACGTGTGTCAACTGGATATCAGCATGCCAATATGTATACCATAAAAATAAAAATTACAAATAAACGATGTCTCACAAATGATTCAAATGAAGTATCATCAAGTGTCACAATTCACTATACACATATTCACTTTAGGACTTCAATGACCTTACAGTTTTTGCTCTTTCCGCAATAAATATTAGGGCCATAGGACTGGACTAATCCAAGGGGCATTATAAACAAATATGTACGCATACATAAAGGACAAAACCAAGTTACTACAAGGTAATACTGATCCAAAAATCTATTTTGTACCACAATGGTAACCATACCATATACATACGAGTTAATGGCATCATATAAATAAATATCTTTATTTTGAACAAAAAAAGCCCCTTGGATTGGTCTGACATCCTCATTATTATTGTGAGACGAGTTACCGGCGCTATTTAGTCTTCATCAGCATCGACCAGATCCAGAACGGTGAAGTCGATGTGCTTATCGGACCTTAACCGTCAAGGGCGTGTGATGTGCATCTGTCGAACGGTCTCGACGTAGTGTTTGTTGTGAGCGAGAACCATCTCCTGGAGCGCCTGTGGTATATCCTCGAGAGCGGGCGCGGCCGGCTCCTCGATATCCTTTCGCCTGTAGAACAATATATACGGCGTGGCACCGTCGCCTTCCTCGCCGAGTTCAGACTCGTCGGATATCGTCACAGCGTCGTCGTTGTACAAGTACCATTGTTCGTTGTCCTTCGCCAACGTGTAGTAATGCCCCGAGTCGAGGGTAGTGCCCGTGTGGATGACGGCCGCGTACAGCGTGTACGCGGCGTGATCCGCCTGCGAGCGCACCGTCGGTAGATTCACGTTGCTGTTGTGGTACATCGGGTGGCAGAGCTTCGTCTGCACTTGCATCTTTGAATCGAACCTGAAGGAGAAACGGCATTTTCAATTATACTTTTGATATTTATAGTAGAATCTCGTTTACCCGGTTCTCAGTTAGGTATACGGATTCGCGTTTATCCGGATACTAACCGCGACTAATTATATTAAACACTTAATGACCCGGCAACTACGTTTCGCCTAACAGTCAATGAATCATTGACATAAATTGACATAACTTTAATAACATCTTTGTTTATTAATCGATTTAAATTAAAAAAAAAATACTAAATGTTAAGTAAAACCCATTACAATATAATCCTGAAAACTGCATTTAAATCGGATAAGCCGTTTCTGAGATTAGCTTGCACAAACATACAGACAAAATGAAAGACGTTGTTTTAGGTTCTTCTGTGAATATAAAGACATGTACAGACAGCTATCTATTACATGTGAAAACAAATTTTACTCAATAGCACACAATACAACACCTTAACAGCTTCAAAAGAATAAAACATTAAACAGCGCAAATCAACTCACTTAAAATGCTTCAGCACCAGTATAAGGTACTTGGGAGTGGTTTCGATCAACACACTTCGCTCGGCATCCCGTAATACGCCACAGTCGACACACTGGTATTTATTATCACCGGATAGACTCTCCTTCGAACAGTAGTAGTCCAGTAGACTCTGGACGCTGTACTGCCAACCGTCGGGCTTCTCGGGGAACGCGAGTTGGAGATCGCGGAACACGTCCCGCGAGAGTGACGACGAATGACAATGGGTGCATTCGACGCGAGTGAGGAGCACGCCGCCGAACAGGCTGTCGATGAACGAGTCGCGTCGCAGATACACCGCGTCGGGCGGTAGGCGCATCCGTTTCTTGGGCGGCATCACGATCTCGTGCTCCGGTGACACACGCTTCATCGACGAGCTTGAACCTGGATGTTGAAACGGCGTAATTGAAGACATTAGTGGATGAATCTGATAGCGCATTTTTGGATTTTCGCTGTTTTATGCATGAATGATGGTGTTTTTTTATTTTCTATAATATCACTCCTATTTTTAAAATACTAAACAATTGGCACCGCCAGACACCTTTATTGGATCGAAACACTTAAGGCGTTTTGAAATATCCTAAAATGTTTATACGAAACT
>DWJN01001530.1:0-17653 GCA_018248895.1 Carystus phorcus
CACACTAGGATACCCTGTGTCGTGGGTGCCATGGACAACACAGAAAGACAATTACACACACACACCCAGACCGAGAATAGAAATTTATTCTCATCATTTAAATTTCCGCCTCGCTGGGAATCGAATCCAAGACCCTTCGATCTGCGGTCCGGCGTGGTGACCATTACGCCACGCGGGTCTATTAAACTATACTTGCCAATTCCGTCGTACGACAGTTTGTATTGATATAGACACTAAGTTAATAGTCAATGTCAAACACATAATCGTCTAAGGTCAAACAATCGCACACAGTCGAGACAAAAAAACCTTAATAACATTACGATTTAAAAATTCAATCACAATCGAATTTTGAACATTACTCAATCAGTAATATAGTGAACAAATTTACAGTGGCAAGTCTAAAACCATTTAAATTAAATTCGTAACACGTCTCCTAAAACAAAACTTTATAAAACCTCTCACAACTGTTCCGTCTCACCAGAGTGATAATGGACATGCGAGCTTGCACTTGTGAACAAAAGAAAAATATGTTGAATGTCCTAAAGAAAAATTGTAGGACGCGACTAACAAGGCTCTTATGCAAATGGAGGGACAACATAATAAAACAAACGTGAATAAAATTCACGTGAGTCACGCGGATGGGAGTAAACGCCCAAGATAATATAAAAGTATTTTCTATAACACACTAGCGAAAATAACACACAAGTAAGCCAGATGTTATACTTAATTTTATTACTACGAGCGTTTACAATTAATTTAATATTTAATTAACAATAAAATATACTGCAGCAAATATTTAATTCTGGCCATTACCGATAAAAGAAAAACATGTATTTATACATACTTAGAAGTCAACCACGAGCTCTGGTTTTCAGGACAAACGTTGGGCATTCAAATGCAGTTCGGCCGTACGATTTACATTAGCTGTAACTAAACGTCATAAGGTATACTTATGCCTGTTAAAATATTGTTATATAAACATAGTAACAGAGTTCACAATGCGGCTTGCCCTGACATTATAAGCTCGGGCACGACACTGTCTAGCTTCAACCACAAGCCATCGTAAAGGGATCGTGTATCGGCAAATCGGTAAACGTCCTGTAACGGTATACATCGGGACTTGCGTGGAAAGGCTCAAACGTTGTATGCGGAAAAACATCAATGACGTCACATCCATATTTCTAATATTATAAAAGCGAAAGGGTGTTTGTTTGTTTGTCTTTCTTTCACATCAAAACGGAGCAACGGATGGATGTGATGTTATTATGACTTATACTATCGGAGACATGAGACATGTTTATTATTTGCAGAGATGACTTTAGTATAACCTACTGATATCCATGGGCGACGGTGCCCACTTCTTCATGCACTCAGTTGTCATTCACACTTCATGCAGTCAGCTTCTCAGTTATATAAAAGACAATAGTTTTAACCCCATTCCGACGTAAGAGAACACAGATTTGACCTCGTAAATCTACGTCCTATGATCAAGGGTCTATTCCACACAGCTGAATCAATGTGTATCGGAGAAAAAGCCAATTGAGTTGTCGGAAAATTTAGGCCTACGTGCGGCGTAACGTGCTATTGGAAGGAAGCTCCTAAGAAATATTTTATATAATACGGTTGAGCTAGGAACGCTATATGCATTGCGTAGTCTATATGATAGAGAACTTTTCCACAGACCGAAGCTACATAGGTTACATTCTCACTAGAACTGATGTACGTCCCCGAAGCCTAGTTGATAGCGACCCTCCCTACGAAGCTAGGGGTCTCGGGTACAATACTCGACCGTGAGATATTTATTCTCGCGACGTCGATGTTAGTAATTGTTTGATTGTGTTATTTATATTGTCCATGCCCCTCACGACAATGAATCTTACTGCAAGGGGGTACAAGTAAACGTTTATTAATTATTTATTTATTATGCAGATACACACATGTAAGAATGAGGGGTCCAGATTACCTGCATTACCTTAGCGTATGTAAAGGCATTTATATTTAGAAACAACAGCTGTAACCTCGCCCAAAATCCGCCCTCGTGCAAATGAAGATGCACAAAAAACGCGATGTAACTCCACACGGTCATAAATCATGAGGAAAGCTGACGTCGAGTTGACATTCGCGAGTCATGAGTGCCGAGGGGTGTGGTAACAGTAAACAAACAAGTGTACAAAACGATGACAATGAAACAGCACCTCTAACTTACCAGATCACTTGTCACCGTACACTGGCTGGGGAAAGCTGGTTGTTGCTATTTGGACATCGGATGATTTTTGTGTTTAGACATATAACAATGAAAAAAAAAATCGGTTTATTCATTTCAAAAAGTTACATTTAATTGTTTCGTTTCGCCACAAAACAAAATAATCCATGGCTAGACGTGGAAAACGGAGAAAAACTACTATGCTAAATATTTATTAACGTTATGGATCCGACAATATTAAATTAAATTGTCTGTTGTAATATCACACTATAATATTTGCACCGACCAAATAATATACATCAGCGATAGTAAAAAAATAACAAATTGTAAATAATACTTTATTAAGTACGTAATTCGTGATGGTATCATGAACGCTTGTGAAACTCATTTTCGCTGAGCTCACGATAACGTATCAAAGTACACTGCCGTGACCTCGCCGATCGTGGCGGCCAGTAAACGTTGACCCACATCGTGGGCGGTTTTATCAAAGCTAAGCGCAATTATACTTGTGAAAACGATAAAACGCCATTCGCATTGCAATCCAACTTATAAGGGCTAAAGTGGAACGGGTTTGTTTAGTGTCAGGGCCCATTATGTCCAGACGCTAATTTCGTCGTGTTTCTTGTACGAATGTTTACGATCCTCTCACAAGGGTACCGCGGACGGACTGCCAGGCCTGATTTAATTTCGAATATCGTTGTTATAAAACAATATATCGAATGATCCTTGTTAAACTTCCTCAATTACTCTTTATTTTTTTGGAAAATCTTATAATCAATAAACATAAATGAATATCATCGCATTTGGAAGAACAGACACTACAAACGAAAATCCGTAACTAAATTCCGTAAAACCTGCCTGGCGAGCTATCAACCTCTTTCTTGAGACAGCCACCAAACGATTCCTTGTGTTACGGTTGCAACCATGAGAACCAGTTCTTTACTTCCTCACTATTCTTTCTTAACCAGCAACGCAGCAATTGATATGTTTCGGATGTCATCATGTCACTTGTTTACTCGTTTTTCGCCCAGTTACATAAAAACACCAATATTTATCAATTGCATGCATATTGTGCTAGCAAAGCTAACCCGAAACTTGCCATTAAGGCTCACATCTATACAATTACTCACACCACTAAAAAGTTTGACTATCATTACCGTGTTCATTGATATATTCTTTGAATCCCCCTAACAAGAACTGAATTATTGAATACCAGAGATACTCGACTCCAGTTCTAGTAAGGGCATGCAACTATTATCTCGGTTTACCTCAATCTCGATCCACAATCACCCTTCATACAGTGGCTGTTGGTATCGTTAAGTTTTTAATGGCTAAGGGTAGAAACCCTTTGATGGCATAACTTTGTCTCGAGTACGGCTCACGAGCGACGGCACGTGCTCAAGTAAAGCCATCAGTGAAAAATAATATAAGTACCGAGTTTCGTGTGAACTTCATGGTGTAAGGTTATTGTCGGGTGTTATGGCCTACAGTGGTTAACCATATTTTCGACAGAAAACAACCAAAAATATGTGAACAGCGTACAAAGAGAGATAAAGCAAAATTAAACACCAAATTCATGAATGAAAACCATTTTCGAAGCCAATACGTAATAGCTCTTTCGATTGAAAGGGCTACAATTAGGCGTCAATTGATTTCAGTTTTGAATTTGTACCGAATAATGAAAAACCAATAATATTTTCTGATATTTGATCGATCGTAAACGTGTTATAACCAAAATGCAATTCACACTTCACATTTACCTGATGTGTGAACCAATGTAAATGCATCATTACTTCACGGAAGCAAAATAGATGGCTACTGGATATGATTTCCTCATGGAGAAGTAAATCAGACGAACGACATGACGTAAGCCGGTAATCATCGTAGAGCCAATCAACTATCGGACACCGATATGCGCGTCTAAAACAAATACCATCCTGATTACTTCCGCAGCAATTAAATGCACTTCATAATTGCTCTCGGCTATTGCTTCCTAGCTAGTAAGATTACTTATAACCTCGTATACTTTACTAATTGTCCTATCATTAACGTTTTCACCACTGCCATTAGCTTCATTGGATCTGGACTCTGCGTCATGTTTGTCTATAACCGTGGGGTCAATACGACATTGCGTTGCGAGTGCATCACGGACATGTCTCGGACTCAAGATTGATGAAGCCCTATGGGAGCCAAGGGTCAATATGGATACGAGTTTTATATCTTTCTTAGGCCTATGACTTTAAAAGACTACCCTATAAAACATTTTTTTAATTTACTATAAGTTAATGCTTAATGTGAACCATAAGTGATGGAAAAGACGTCTAAGATGGTGGATGCATTCACTTAGTAAAAGCCTATTCACTCTCCTCTTGAAGACTCATTTTACTCTAGTATCACCTTCCTATGACTATATACTACGATAGGTCAATAGCCCACCGCTCGACACATCGGCACCGTAAACAATACTCAATCTCAACATGTACGCGTTACAGCAAAAGCAACGTCACCTAGTTTTAACTTTTGTATGGCACAACAAAGAAAGCGCACATTGCTCTCGCGATACGTAACTGGCGCAAGACTTTCAGGACAAGCCGCGTGTGACGCGGGAACGGAAGTACCGCGTTACAAAGGAGCCTCGTAAACAGCGGCGGGAGAACAAAACACATTGATCATTGAAAACGAAAACATGAAGAAACATGACATTTCTATAAATTTTGTACATCTAATGTCCTTAATCTTTAACCAAGAACTGAATGTGGTGGCCGAAATTCTCCTGTAATACATTTGTCAAAGCGTTACATGACGTAGACAATAAGAAAGAAAACAATGAATGTACTATTTTGTTTAATAAATGCATTTGCAATCAATAAGTATTTGTCGTAAAAATTTGATCTTAGTCATCTACGATAATCGAGTATTAGAATCTGTAGAAATTGTGAAGTCATTGTACTATAAGTACTTAGTAAATTCAGTAGACAGTATCACAAACAGTCAACAGCTCATTACGGACGACAATAAAACAGGAACCAGTAGCGGAGTCACCTTATAGAATCGAAGGCGGGGTCGGCTATTAAAAGCGCCCTCGTAACCCGCGACCGTTCCGAACAATAAATGTGTTTATTAATAGCGCCCATTCAGGCACAGATAACAGAAAAAAGCAAACATCCTGCGTTGGTTGCACTCGTATACAGTAATACCACAGATTATAAACAGTATCGACCAGAAATGGTTTCAAAATTGAAAAAAAGAAACACTTTCATTCTACATACTACTTTATTATCAAGGTGGGAATAGCCTTCGAAATGAGCGTTACACTGGCGGTTCTGATGTTGGTTTTCAAAGACAACTGTGACAACTTTCAGAGGAAAAATCTTAATTTTTTTATCTAACTTTCATACTATAATACTTATAATTAATAGGATATAACAAGTTAAATACTCGAATAATTAAAAATCATTTTCTTAGTGCGTTCCTTCACGAAGATACAAGCATTATTAAATACATGTCCTCATTTCTAATTTCGAAAGCCTCAATTATCCTTAAATCATTTTATAATTGCGTTGCCTAAAATCTGCTTCAAAACCTTTTCAAATTTCCTCATCGCTAACTCTTCATAGCTCCATCTTTATAGGTGTCGTGTGTAGTCGTTGTCTGTTCTATGGGCTGCAAGAGTATAATGAACGAGTGAAGTAGATAGTGGTGCAAGTACGGGCACACTCAAAATAACCAGCCACAAGGCGCCGCGCATACATCTGAGCGTACACGGTGTTGAGCGACGCGGACGGAATATCAATTATACGTTCATTATCATCGAATATTGTAGCGTATTTGTTGCTTGCTGGCAGGAAATATGATTACGGAATCAAGGTCTGATGTACCCTAGTGTTCCCTAGTAATATACATATATTTAGAATTATGAATAAAGATCCTAAAATAGCTACATCCCAATTTACCAACACCTCAAATTCTACAATTTCTCTTCAAATATCCACAGAAGAAACTGTGCAAAATTTCTATCGGAAATCCTGCTATACGACTCATATATCTATATTTTAATATAAATATTAAAGCTAGATCGTAGTATTTTTACAGGTAAATTAAAGTCAACGATACATCCGACATTAATTAAAATAACCATAACTAAATAAAGAGAACAAAGGTGCCCCGCTTTCACTTGTCACCATAAACGCGTGCCGCTATTGCGCAGGCGCTGCACGCGGGCCACTTCCTTCCCGTCTTCGGGGAATCAAAGCTGCACCGAACGACTCGATAGCGGGCACGAGAAATCGCGTGCCCACCTCAGGGACCGCCCCCCAGGCCCCTAGCGCCCACCCTGAATTACTTAGCTCACCAACGCTTTCTTATGTCGGTCCTAATACGGCAGACCCTTTGTGCGACTAATGGAAAGTAACAGGGTAACAGCTTATCGCGTACGCGTTAGCCATATTTGTGGTGCGTATATCAAACCCGGTGGCCGGTCATGCTGAATTGGATATAGAGATATCAGAAGAAACCCTACTGTTTTGCGAAATTTAAATAGACTATAAGACTACAACTTCATTCCTAATTTTCCTCTGTATTTTTCACCCGACATCCTTTATTTATTTCTATGCTATAACCATATTATGGGAATGGAAACTATCAAATGTTTTGAATTGACATAATTTGGCATAGTTGACAGTTTCTTTGCTGCGGCAATATTGCCATGACTATGTGCTTCATTAGAATAATATTCATTTGAGCAACTGCATTTTAGGAGTGATAACGATCAATGCAACTGTGTAGAACTATCGATGTATTGCAATATATCAAGAGTATGACCATAGTAAAATGATTAGAAACATTGCCGACAGGCGGACGGTGAGATAGGCATCGTCGTGAGGCACAAAGACTGTACGGTACACGGGGAGCGTGGAGACATTTCGCAATGCGACTTACTCACTGGTGTTTGCTGAAGCGGTACTACTAGATATGCATCTGAATGGTAAAGAGATTGTCACATGATGGCGATAACGTCGCTGGCGGAAAACAGTGAGTTTACTCACTTTGTATGCGTTCAATCAAACAACTATATCCTACTGATAGTGTAAGTGAGAAAGTTGCGTGCGGATCTTTGTTATACCATCTAGTGAAAACGGCTGATTTAAATGAAAATTGGGATACAGATGGTTTACAATTTGGATTAACATATTCTATACTTTTTATCCCCGCAAAGTACTAGAAAGTGAGTATGTTTAGATGTAAAGAATATCTAATCAGATTACAAGGTTTCCAAGCTACATTTGAGCTGAAGCGAACATACATATGAGCGGCGAGCTGGAGTTGATTTAAGCATATTCTTTCTTTTCTCTAAGTTTTCATTTCTATTTTTCTGGTGAAACAGGAAGAGGTTCTCGATTCGACTGTATTACTTAACAAATTTTTACTGGTTGATTGTGCGAGTTGTGTGAAGTGAGCGACATCTGACGAGTAATTTTTAAGTTATCCCTGATAATGCGAATGGCATGAAGATATCAACTTGGTCACATCACAAGACATACAGGAGCAATGTAATATGCCGAACAGCATGACATTTGGAGTTGACATTCCGTGCCAGAATTGTCCCAATTGATCTATAAATTCTGAAGTGGTCTGAGTATCGAATCACGTATTTTTGTGTCAATCAGCGCTGATCAAATAATCAATGGCATTAAAATAAACCCACTCAGGCCTATATTTTGTGTATCATCTATCTGAACTATACCACCGTGCACGACAACCATTGAGAAAATAAGTCAAACTAATGGTAATGTTATGAAATAGTAACGCTCCACACTAGGATTCCCTGTGGAACTATGGAAAACACGGAAAGACCACACCCATTCCGAAAACAGAGATTTAAACTTATTCAAATTTCCACCTTACTGGGAAATTAACTGCGGACTCTTCGAACGTCGGTGACCATTGTGAAACACGGGTCGTCAAATAAAAAAAAGTCAGCAATAAACTTGAACCAACATAGCGCTGATGGCAATATAAATCTGTATTTTATTACTATCAAACGATAGAGTAGAACCTATCCAGCACATTTATAACGTTGGAGCCGATGAATCGACACTGGCGCCGTGTGTTGATCATGAGAACGAAGTACGTACATACACAGTTATAGCCATTTCGATAGCTGTTGACTCAGATGTTGTGGCACGTTACGTCAACTCACGTCAAGGCGATAAACATAAGAGAATTAAACCTCGAGTCGTAAATTGGTCACGAGCGAATTTTTGTCCAATTAAATCTATAAGTGCCTCTCTTTCGAAACGACTCGGACAACATATCAACATTGAAGCTCCTGCCACTGCTGATTTTGTTCAGACGTAAAGGAATTAATTGTAATTTGCACTTACATTAAATTTAATTAAACGATCTAAAAGGTTTTTAATTCGGAAGAATTTTTTCATGCTTTTTTTACGAGGATCTCACGAACATACTTGTATTTCCACTACACCAACTCAAAACCTATTGGTCGACCCTCAAATAAAGTGCTTGAGCCAATTCTTAACTCTCAATGACGAACTAATTTTAAGTAATTTTATTCGAAATTACTATTCAAAAGTATAACAGAATTGTTACCTACGAAACAGCATGCGAAACATAATAAATGATATCAAAGAAAGAAAAGCAAGATCATTGAAATCAAAAAGCAAGCACTCTAATTACGTCACAGCGAATGGCGTGCGATAAGTAATGTGCATCATCAATCACACTGAAAAGGGTACCTAGAACGATATATTTCACCGTACCCTTTACTTAGACATGGTTCTAGACACAAACTAGTGCCGACCACGTGGAACCGTGTCGCATTGATCACAACGACCAACATGTAACGCAACCACATCCTGCCTTACGACCATTTGGTTCAAGCTCAGAGCGCCGAGCTGCAACACCGATCTGGTTGAGAAATAACCATATTTGCGGTATTCATTATCCTTTCATTTTTCGCACCATCATTCTGACATTCGATACCTTTAAACGAAATAAAAATATGCGTATGTGTACAATTCACACGGTAGATGTGAAACTTCGTAAACGTAACCTGCCTTAGAAGTTTTGTGGTTGTTTTTTTCTTATTTATAAAGAGGATCTCATTCTTTCGTCCTATACGTATATTTATTAGTCTCTGGTCGTGAGGCATTTACGTTTCATTAACTTTTAAATCATAACGTTTCTAAAAAAGTCTCATTTCAAAACGAAGGTGTCTATTTTTTATACACGTGCCCACTGTCCAGTTGTGATTTTGAGATGACAGGATTCCACTATTGACACTTAGACGTGTGAACCGGAAACTTAAAAACTGTTATCTGAAACATCAATTTGTGTTTTATCTCCATCGTTCTGTACTAATCTGACATTAAGAAGCGTTGAAAAAAAGTTAACATTTAGACTATTAGAGGCGGAACTCACCGATTTAAATTTCACCGTATTGCCTGTCATACAATATAAAAATCTCAGGTTCGACCACTTGGATTTACATTTTAAGTCAGGGTTAAAGACCCAATCTCAAGAACAACTTAACGCAGTTTGGGTAAGAAATGATAAAATTTGATTTGAATGGTAATACCATTTCAATTCCCATTTAGAATAAATTGCAGTTTTATTTTTGTGGCTTTTTTACGGAGAAGAAGCAAACCGGTAACTGAAGACATAATATAATGATCTCGAATCGTTCTGGGTATATGTGGTATCTTTGTTCTAAGGTTCAGACTAGTTGTATTAATGTCAATCCTAGATGCTTCTATAAGGATTGGAATTGTTGATAGAAGGCCTATTTGCCGTCAACATTCCTCTACATAACTCTTCTCAACGAAATCACTAGAGGCCTTTTTTTTTGGTATAAATTAACGCTTGACATCGACCCCGCGTGATGGTATGTGGTAAACATGTCCAAGATGGTGGATGCATAAACCTAGTAGAAGACTGCTCAATCAAATCGTAACGCAGAACCACAGTTCCATTTGTGATGTAAATGTCATTTTATTGTGCAGAACGCATTAGCGTGACGGTAGACAGCTGATGACACACGTTCCACGTAGTTAGCTGTTATTTTGCAATTTACGTATAGAACAATATAATTTTGTCACAATGTACCTATCATTTCTCAATAGTTACCGTATAGTGCACTATGTGTCACTATTTAAATTTCCTTCAGTATCGTCTTAGGTTTGAGTCACATAAATTGTGTGTCCAACACGAGAGGCTGTTTCTTTTTTAACCACTATTGACCACAAAGAATAGACCTCCCCAGTGATGAGGAGACACCCGTACTCGGTTGTGAGTCATTAATGGGTTGAAGGGTCATAACAAATGAGCGTTATTCATGCCGTGATACTTTTATTGGTATTGACCACAATCGGCGCAAACATATAAAGGTTGCCGCGAATACACGAGATGAACGACTGTATCGGTAATATAATAAAGCAATTGTTTTTATGCAACAATTAATTCTTGGCAATGGCTCCCTTAATTTTTGAAACAACACATATTACCAACCAAAGCATTAGTACTTGTACTTGAAAAATATTTAAACGGAAAATCATACATAACGAAATAAGGGGTTTAATTGTGATCTCCTTGAAAATAAAACACTAAAGGCCACTCATTCTGAGATCTATTGCTTAAGTAAATACCTCATATTTTCGTTTTTCTAAAACCATTTTCACGTACAGACTATACACATTAGATGAGACAAAGACGTAATGCGTATTTGTTGATTGAAGTTTTCGCCATTACCATAGCCTGAACATAGAATTAACGCCGCCACAACAAATTAAATGTTAATACTAAAGTGACATAATCACTAACCACTATCAATTTAGGTTACTCAATAAGCATTATATAATTGTTGAATATATTTTCATCACATCGTGACTGAATAACATTTCTAGAAAAATGTTGAGGTTTTATACGAGCGTTATATTTATTTGTTGGGGTGTGTCCAGAGCGAGTTATTAATTTACCAAAACTCAACATGAACACGAATGCTGACGCAACGATTATGATAATTGCCTCACGCCAGTACACCTTCAGCGGTATGGCAGTGACGAAACCTGCAATGCAGTACTACCGAAATAACCTATTCGAGGGCCCTGTTACACGAATATCAAAGGTCAAGAGACCTGTGAGAATTGTAACGCAAAGGTGAGTTGGATTACGTTTAGCCGTATTGAACTCGTAGAGCTGAAAATAACGAGGCTCTGTGTATCAGCGGAACTCCTAATCTCCCAAGTTTTAATATGATCACGACATTCTGTCTTCGGTATTTGACTCAGTAGGTGCTTCTGTCTGGGCAAATTCCAAATACACATCATGATTATACGTGATAGTTCATAATACATGAGTTAGGTTTTAATTATGTGCCTCTCAAAGGAAAGGTGATCTCCATTATTTGTCAGATGATGTGATTGTGATTTCATGCAAAACAGTGTTTGAGTTTTTAGATATAAATTATAGCAATAATAAATCCATATCATAACTATCAACACAAGCGCTCTACAAACAATTAGACCTAAGCTTAAATAATAGTTCAATGCAATTGTTTTTCGTAGAAAAATTATGACGTTCACAAACATTTAACCTACAAGCAACAAAAAGGCAAGCGTGTGAGTTAAGTGGATAAAAAAACGATAACAAAACTTTAATCGGCTATAAAACGACCTTGATTCGGATATACATATAATCGGACCGACAAAAAGTTTATCTGGGAGGGGCCGGATCGCGAGTCCAAAAAACTTCAGGTCTGATTCACAATTGCCTTGTATCATTCTTGAATGTCACGTTTATAACAGGTCAAACTAATTAAAACTTTTATAATGGTCCCTATACTCATTAATGACTCATTGCAGACACTTCCATACAATCGGCTAAGTCATATATTTCAAAGCTATATCCATCTTTTTCACAATTTTTTTTATAATTGTGTAAAACGTATGCGTAGCAAATTTTATCAATCTTATACCGTTTAAAACTATTTTCACTTCCTTTTTTAAGCATTTTGTTTTGTTTAGTACCTATTGAGGAGTTTATTTAAAAAAAATATTCACTCCCATATACAATAAAGTAACGTATAATAGTGGAAAGTGTTTAATTTTGCAAATTCACGTTTTCCTAAGTTTCAACTATAATGGTCAAATTCCTACCTCTGTTCTAACTCGTATTTATAAAGGAATTGGCATTTGTATTGATTTCTTCGCATCAAACAATAATTTACCATTTGAAGCTATCCCCCTTCCTGGGTATTCAATTTAAATGCACTCGACAACCCTAGTCCTCGACCCTTTGTTTTCAATTTAGACATTCGTCTTCTTTGTCTCGAGTTCGAGCAATAATGGTAATCCCGGCGTTCCCCTCAATCTTGCAATTTTAGGCAAATAAGTTTCAATCTAGACATCAGACTAGACCGTACGCCACCACCCCGTCTGACTCCGCCGCGGCAGACTGCCCGCGAGACGGAACACCCGGAATTTAATTTACTCGAGAGTTGTGAAGACATTGTCTGCGAATATACACAATATACATCTCAACATCTATTGTTAAGGTTGTGAGTTAATGTAAGTAAATGTAACCTTATCCCATGTTAAACTATATACATGTATGTTGCAGTTCAACATCGGATACAGATGTCATTTACTTGAAACCAAATTAAATTAAAATTAAAAACAATATTAATTATTGGTTTTTAATTTTGAACGGAAAAACAAACCTGAGCGTGGTACGGCCACCGAGTTTGTTACTAACACCAGAAACGTTACAAACCTGTTACTAGTCAAAAAATTTACAGTGTCAGTTTATTACGCCTAAAAAATCTGGTATTGAAATTTATCACCGAATATACATATGTACGAAGACTTAAACTGTGTTGTCATAGCTGAGTGAATGGTTAGAATTTTTTAGATCCAAAATAAATCCTACCTCAGAGCATTGGCTTAAAACAATAAAAATAAATTGTATTTATAATATGCTAAAAATGCATCTTCAAACCAATATTATATGAAACGTTAGAAAGCGTACTGCGTATAACGCAATGCGCCTGGTGCAAGGTTGGATCGATACCAGAAAAAAAATATGAATGCAAAGGATAACGTGACCACAGAACGACGACGTAACTATATATGGTTATGTTACGAAGAAAATTGGAACTATTGGAGTGACCGACTGTAAAATGGTAAAAAACATGGATATTGCAATAATACTGGCACGTGTACATCTCTCATAGAAAAAGGTAACTAAAGACCATAGAGCATTTGTATTACGTTATATTTATTTGGCGTAGATGAGAAGGGTTTTATACAAATCTTTTTACAGTAGAAAGGATAGCGAGCCAATTATGTATAGGAACTGGCCTGATTGGAAATTTATAAACTTCTTTTTCGCTATGGTGTAATTCTATGACGATGATTACACCAAGGCATATACTCGTTACTACGATGAAGGCTCTTCTATGAAGATCTAAAAAAGGATCCAACGGGAATACAAATCGGGGATGTATACAAATGCAAATCTACGTAAATCCGTAATTCCATACATAGTTCTCTAATAGGGTTCTTACAAGCGTATGAAAATAAACTTAGGTAACTCTAAAGGTATACATAATGAGAAGCGTAGATTTAAAGTAAATATTATATATGTATATCAAAGTGCCATTAAGATTGATTCCCTGCATCAACACCAGCTGCACCATTTATTTTCGCGGTCGACCCGAAACCAGTTCGACCGATGATACGATGGTCGGTTTTGTTTGCGAAATTGCATGAAGGTCGCACTTTTTTTCCACAACTTCATATTCGGAAACTGGACGGTGCGCAGACATCGCGCGTATACGATTAATAATAGGTATATGCACCACAGATTAACACACATTTTTTACTTTATACCGTCACAGATACAAATAAATGAATGGTCCGAAATTCACAACAATAACTTGTGTTGGTACTCAATACAACTCGTGTGATACAGTCCCTAAAAACGTGAAATGGATTAGACGTAAAGTTGATAGGCTTATCTATCATTAGTGTATGTCAAGTGTCAGCTGTCTTCAGTTTCTCTCCGCCACTGCAGTCTCGCCGTGACCACGATCCATGTAACTAGGGGAAATATCGGTAAAAGAATAAAAAGAATACAGAGATCGTGAGTACCCGCTGTAATTAAAATGTTGAGTGTCCGCGATGAAAATAGTTTAAAATCCTATTATAATATAACTTGTGTTGGGTTTTGCAAGAACCCGACACATTTCAAAAACCCAAAATCCGTAAATAAACATTGTCATATTGATATCTGCCGCAGCCATGAATCGAACCCGGGACCATTCGCTTGATAAATCGCCATCGTATCACTATCGGATATGAAATTGTAATTTATACCTAAGATAATATCTAAATAGAAAGTTAAAAGATAATCATGTCATCTTCAAGTGCATTTTTTTTCTTAAAATGTTATTATACTGTAACTCATTGTTATAAGTATTATTTTGACAGGTAAGTCATTCATTGATTTGAAACTAATTTTCTTATATAATGACTCTTTAAATTACATTCGTCTAACTTAGATTTACGTGACAAAGAAAGAAATATGAAAGTAATACTGAGAAACACTATTTCATAGAGATCTATTTTTTGTTGTGGTTTAATACACTGTATTCTAAACATAATATAACATTGTTATTTTATGTTTTAAACGTTTCATTTAAATATTTTTAAACTTCTATTTGAAACATAACTTTTGGGGCACTGTTATTCTTGACGATGCTTTCGGATATATAAATATCGTGTGATATTAATATCTTCCTACCGCCATCTATTTATACTCGATCTATGTTCCCATATATAAGACTGTCACATTTCTCGCACGATCGAGATTTTTTTATTAAATAATACACACAAGCAGTCACAGACAATAACTTGCGACGTCAACAAACAACCCGAACAAACACGAGTATTTACAATATTTACACGGCAATTTAACATTTCGCGAGAGCTATAGCTCATTCGCTTTGTCTACAATGAAGAGAACAAACGAATAACTAATTGTTATTGCCAGTTTAGCGCATTTTAAGTGAATATATTTAGCTTAATTATGGTACAGTAAATATATTTAGTGTAAATTGTTTTAATTTACTATCAGATGTAACAATGTATTAGAAATAAAGGAAATAAAACGTAATTCCTTCGAAACTATGAGCAGTAATAAACACTGAATAAATACGTTAAAAAATTGTAAGATAGAACGAAAAATAATTTGTTTCACGGGCCTGTCAAGTTGCACTCAACGTACGTTGATTTTCAGTGCCACCCATTCAGGCAGCACATATAAGCATAATTACGTTTAATATATAATTTAGTTTCCAATCACGCAGCAATAGCTTTTAAGTCAACACTTATTATTATATTCCGCTGAGATTTTACGTTTATCGAAATACGGGGTTATTGATCCTTTACCGTTACGAGCGACCCGAACATCAAATTAATTTATCTACTTAAACGGAGTGCTCGAGTGTGATGCGCATGCGCAGTGAAACAGTGGGAAGCGGCTTTGAACTTGAGTCGAATGCACTTCAAAAGATCCCAGCCGGCGGAGGGGGACGCATTCGGAAGGGGCGTCGCACCACATGCGAGCGTGACGTCACGCGCCCATGGTGTAACCACCCAAGATAAACAATGTGGCATCAACAATATAAGAGCGAGAATAACTCTCTCAGCACCACTAATTAAACTGAAACATGTAATGATTTATATATGTTTTATGTAACTAGCAGACAAGCGACATGATCGAAAGTGGTCATGGTCGCCCATAGACATCACCAACATCAATAGCGTCACTAATACTTTCATGGGCAACGAAGAAAAATACTAGCAACGCCACATGTTACCGAAATACCATAACATATCACGGCATACACTACCCATGTCATTCAAACCTACTGACAGGTCATGGAATTTTTTTGGAAAGAAAACAAAATCACTATAATTTTAGGGTATATTTCCAATATTTTCCCACTACTTTTCCAACCTTATATTTTACTGAAAAAAAATTAAATGTTTCAAAAAATTACCCACCACTAATCGAACCTAACATTGTCAGCAACACAAGTGTGCAAACACTCATGGAACACTTAATTAAAAGTAAAACACAGCACTAGGAAGTGAAACTAAGAATAGCCGTTGGAAAGGAAGAAAACAACAAGATGGAGCGACGAGGCGCCACGTCCGTGACGTCATCAACTGGTCAACTTCTTGGATGTATGTATACTCATATATCTTGTATGTGTGTCGTACATGTGTATATTTCGTGGCTACTTTGCGAAAACTAATAAAGATGTATGGATGCCTGAGAGCCATTGATGTATTTTTTCATCAGTGGGGACTGTAGCTTTTACACGCCATTCCATTATAATGCTTACACCGATGTTTTAAGAAAAGCGTATCATTACGAATTACATTAAGAATTTATTCGAACTTGAAATTGGAACGCTTCCAATAAAGCCGCTAAGTAATGCAACGTTTAACCAAATGCCAAAGCTCTTTAATAGTGCTACACCACAATTGAATGATACATATTCGAAGGATTTGTTATCGAAAATTCGACATCGGAAATATAGCCCATAGACAGTACTAGAGGCGAATGTTCAATTGTGTATCATTAATACATAAAGGCAGCCCTTTGACAGTTTGATATTAGGCGAGGGGTAATAAAACAATAAACAATGGGTCTCGGCGGCGCCGCGCGTGACGTCAGCGCAGTCAGCTGGCGGGTGCAGTCGGCGTGCACTCCCAACTGCATCATTTGTAACAAGTTTAAAGTATTCGCACATTACATCAACTCAACGCCGACTCAACTCCGACTCAACTCACAGTGTGGCATTGAAATTTAAGCTCTTATGTTATTGTTGTCGACGATTATCCCGTCTCGGTGTTCAGGCCACAATGGCACTGGCACAATTTATATGTTATTTTTGTTCTTTTTTAGAATAGAATAGAATATAAAAAGAATAGAATTTTAGAGTGACGTTTTTATTTTTGTCAAAAAAGAAAAATATACAAAAACCTAAGGCGCTCGCAGATATTTATTTCAAAAACCCTATATTTTTGCAATAGCATCAGCTACAGTTATATTAACAAGAGTGTATTTTTCACATTGTAAGTTAAAGGTGTACGACGCGTGGTCTACGCGCAAATTCACCCTTGTTAACATAGTATAAGAGCTTAAATTTCAATGCCACACTGTGAGTTGAGTCGGCGTTGAGTTGGTGTAATATACGAAGACCTTTAACCAGTGTAAACGGCATACTGTTTATGCGCACTTGTACTTATCAAAGATAAAATTGTTTAAAATGGACGCTTCAATGATGTTAAATCGGATTTGCTTGCAATTTCGTTTAGATACGACTTCCGAATGCGCCATAGATATTTGAAACAAACGTTG
>DWJN01001531.1:0-17652 GCA_018248895.1 Carystus phorcus
TATAACAATTTTTATGGTTATAAAAATAGTTCTTAAACAATAATTTATATGGCAAAACAAAGTTTGCTGGTTCATCTTGTTGTTCATAAACCTATATTGAGATATGGTAGAGGTAAATTTAGGTTAAACTTATTGTTAAACTTTATCAGAGACTGTTAGAAACTTACTTGTTAGTCAATGTAAGTCATTATGATAGCTTGATAATAATACAAATGGTTATAAGATTATATTACAGACAAAGAGCTTTACAATGCAGCGCGATTTGTCACGGAGATAAATGATTAAACCTGGTAATATTCGTAGCTATTGATTCCTATGGGTAAGGAGATATGAAGCTCTAACTATATGCTACTAGAGATTGAGGCACCTATGTATCTGCAACCGAGAGGATTTTAGTGGATGTATTATAAATTAAAAAATCATATCAAAAATACTTATTACAAAATGTTATTTCAAATTTGATGCTTATTTGTATTATGATTTTTTTGTCTATAAGTGCGAGTAGAAAAATTCCTTGGGAGTTTTTTGCCGCTTCGTCACACGGTGTTTGTTGAAGCGATGACGTACTTTGTCTTTAAGAAGCAAGCGTTTGTTAACCGACTTCAAATAGAAACTTTTATTTGGAATACAATACGATAATTTTATTAAATAAACTTAACGAACGCTTCGCACGTACATTATCATGTGAGTTACGGGCTCACTGAAAATCAGCGCCATAGTAACTGTTGTATTCAGCTGAGTGAGTCCCTTTTTCTGGCACATGTGATCACTATTGTTTCTATGTTCAAGTCTTTTCTTTTATTTAAATTCTCGTCATAAATTAAAACAGTAAAATGTAACCTTAAAATAAATATTACTTATTATGGCGAAAAACAACCTCGAAAGTACAATCACGCAATGTTTTATGCAAAACCCAGCTTCGGGCGCCGAATTTAAAACTCAATAAACAGCGAGATTTGTCGGCCATCTTTAAAAAACAACTTCGCACTGTCGGGTGTCATTTAAAAAAATCCCCTCCCTTCCGCACCGATTAAATAAAAACATCTCGCTTTCTTTATTCGTTCTTTTGAAACCTCTTTTAAGCTGAAGTAAGTTTATTACTAGTCAGATCAGGAATTTCAATCTTGCATCCTGAGTTGACAGTCTTTGATGTAACCGATGTTGTTAGGCTTTCAATTCTCGTCTTTATCACAATCGTTTAAGGTCGTAAATTATAAGCGCATCATTTGATATGTATCCTTTTGAATTGTGAGTGCCAGTAACTGAATTTGCAGCACGGCAGATCCATTGTGAAGCTTTAATACTGGATTCTATGAAACCCGTTCATGGTATACTACGAACTATATCAAAGGCTGGTTAATTTAAATGTCCATTATAAATAATCCAATTATAGTACACGTAATTGGTGAACCTCTATTGACTTGTCATAGACATGTTTCGTTTTGTTTCGTATGAAATTCCATTTTTAAACTTGTAAACAGATTCGAAATGGAATTTACAACAGATCTTAAAACGAATCACGTGCAACTCGACTTTGGATTGATAAAATTGTTAATTGTTAATTTATAAGTAAATATCGTAGGTTCGGTTCCCAAAGCCCACGGCGTATGGTCGTATATTTACGACATTTTTAATATTGATCGAATTGGTTCAATAAAATCAGGCGTGTGTGGGCCATTAGCTGTTTAATACAACATCGGTGCGGGAAAGAAATGTAATGGGAAATTCTTAATTTGTAACTTCACTGGAATCATGTTGTGAGAATTATGACTAGTGTTTTAGTAATTGATACTTTAATGTAACAAGTAATAAAACTTAAGATTTCTTGCATATATTAATTTATATTCGACTTCGACTATTCCAGATATGAAACGTTTGACTCGCTTGTTAATAGGATTTTTAATACATATAGATTAATAGTAATTATTGATTGATGTGACATTAACGGGTTGAGAACAAGCGTAGGTAGGTCTGTGGCAAATGTCAGGCAGTACATAGAAAAAAAAAGAAATATTTATTTATAGTTATTTATCGTTGAGATTGCCAGTGATATTGATAAATCTCTCCTGTTCAAGGTTTCCGGAATATATTAATTTGGTTAATACCCAAATATTGCAGAGCAAACCTACTTGAGTCGTTACCCACAACCTTTAATTACCTGTTAATTCTATAAACTTTAGTCATATTACAGACAGAGTAAAATATTCTTCAGCCAGTATGAAACTTTAGAGCCATTTCTCTGTTCTTACTTCATCCCCAACACCTTGCTGATGCCTTTATTAAATGGTGACTATTTAGCATTAGCGCTCAACTGGTAGTTTGTCGGATATTTACGTCAAGAACATTGAGTAAGTCTGATAAAAAACTAAACTTGTTTCTTGATGTACGATAAATTTTTTACGGTGCCTCTTTCCAATATATGTTCTTGCTATTATAAGAAATGATATAGAAAATATCAAAGCAACGGTTACAAATAACTACAAACATTTGCTCCAACATTCAAAGTAACCAACAAAAGCAGACAGCTGACTTGAGTGCGTTAGCTCCGTTGCATTCTGTCGCTCTTTCCTCGTTCCACCTCGTTACCCGGGTTTTCCCTTGTCGGCATACCCGGTTTACCCTGACTGGCAAAAACCCGGGTCTAGAATCACTTCAGCCTCGTTGTTACCGCCCAGTTAGATCGAGTCTCATCCAATTATTTCCAGCTCAAACCGGTTGAGGGCAACGAAATTAGGCTACGAACAATTTCTTTTGAGATATTCAAATAAAAGATAAAAGAAGTTGAATTCAGAGTTAAAGAAATAAGGTTAACAAGGTTTGTATACAATTTTTAGTAATTTCAGTTTATGGGACAAACCAAAAAGGCTATTTTGATGGATTCGGTTTTTTTGCTATATTTCAAGTTGTAGATTCATATAGCAAACTATACATGAACGATATGATGGGCAACACAGTCAATTGATATGTGCCATATTAGTTCACTACAAAATACAAAGTATGATGTGCCTACATAATAACTACGAAATTCTAAATTTAAACAATATATTTTGGGTTGATAGACAATGAATTATGTTTGTACAGTAAAACGGTTTAATTCCGTTAATTTACAAACATGTCCATTTGAGTGACTGACACAATAACTAATCTTAAACTTTTTAATCTGTGTATAAATAGATCCGTCTTGAGTGCAGTTGCATTCTCGTTACCGCTCTCTCCGGCTCGTTACCCGGGTTGTACCCGGATGTACTTCTAGCCCGGGTGCAGACCGCCTTACCCGCTTGTTACCGCCCGGTTAGCTTGAATCTCCTCCAATTATTTCCAGCTGAAACCGGTTGGAAACGGATGTAACTTTTCGTTTTCGCGTCCATTTCAACTGAAAGATATGAAAGTCTTAGCGAGATGTTAGATTCGTATGAGATGCCTATTATATGCTTCGTAACCCGAAATAGGTACAAGTTTGTGGAAATACAAATTTATAAGATTTTATCAAAGGAATATATTATTATGAAGAATATTATCTAATTGCTTGTAGCAAATATGAAATGTTTTAAGAATATCTTCTATTTAGTTCTGAAAGATAAAATTTATAGTTAGGTATACTTGGTGCCTCCAAAAGTGTGTACCAAATGTATTGGGTTGAGAAGAACCATAGCCTCTCTCTTTTCTTCTGCTCCTGTGTTATCTGTTATTATAATTCTAATACTTTTAATAAATAGTGTCACACATTTATAACCCCACACTAGGATTTCCTGTGTCCTGGGTGCCATGGACACAAAAAGATAAACACACACCGACCAAGACCAGAAATTTAAATAAATCATTTAAATTTTCGCCTCTCCAGGAACCGAACCCAGGGCCCCTCAAACGGCAGTACAGCGTAGTGACCATTACGCCATACGGGTCGTCGATTATAATTCTAACAATGTAATAAACAAACATCTACCAAAATCTTTTTAGGTCAAAATCTTCCAAGAACTAGATATTCTCAAGGTTCCCTCAGATACATTTGCCGATAATTTAACCTAGAATTTTCTTATCAATATTATACAGAAATGCCCTCCAGTATTTCTCAAGTTCTCAGAACTTTACTTAACAGGTGGCCATAATTATGAACATCAGATGTAAACTAGGAAGCGGCATCTAATGAAGCTTTTGTTCAAAAAACAAATGATTCCCCGAGAAGATGGCCGCCAACAAAAACAGAATAGTACCTACCTAACTGTACTGTATCAAAGCAATTTGCACTAGCAATACATTAATTTACACATGACTGAGAAACGGCTAGATTGTCTCGATGCGAGATAAAGATTAACTTTCTCGTAGGGCTGTCAACTGTACCGGTTTATGGATTTGTATCTCGCTAACATCACCTGAGAAACGACCTGCTTGATCTTAGAAGTGACATGAAACGTCTGCAGTGCTAATATTTTATGGGAATCCCTAATAGATTTATATTTTACAATGTTATGTTAAAAACTGTTCTTGATAAATATAATATTTTGATCGGCCAAAAGTTGAATCTTAGTTTGCTTGGGTTGCTTGGTTTTCTAACCCAGAACTTTTAATGTCGGTGATGGCAACCCTATGTAAGTAATAAAGCTTAGAGATTAATTTTTGCAATATCGCTCAATCGCGTGGATGTGAGATTATTCTAGTTTCTTCGGAATTAGTAGCTTACTTTGAAATGACTCGCGTTTTTAGGTCAGGTCAGTTATAATTGTCGTGCTCGTTGCTCGAAGGCGCTCAATCTTCTAAGTCATCAAATTAGGTATTACAAAGTTGAGCACTATCGGTATCTGCAAACGTTTCTTGAAAAACAGAGTAATTTATAACTATCAAAAAGTATATTGAATATTTAATGATTGCAGCAAGTCAATTTATCCTTTGAACAGTTCCTATTTTCAAACGTGAACAGCCAAGTTTATCAATCTTCTACTATTTCAGACAAGGAGTTCCACAATTTTCACAAAGATAATGTGAACCTTCCGACTTGGAGCCCAGTAGCATCAATTTCAAAGTTCTTTATATTCTTGGCCGACAACGCATGGTGAAGTTTTGATGTTGCTGACTGAGCGGTAACTACTTACCTTTAGTCGGCTATTGACATAAAAAATGACATCTGAGAGAGTAACTAAATAACAGCTTCTTCTTCTTAGTCGTGCACTCTTGACAGAGTGATCGTGGTCATTTCTTGGTCGGATTCTGTGTCACCGTCTTCCCCACGATGCATCGCCATATCGTTCTATTTTTGGCGGAGTGAGAACATTCAATTATAGTGGAGTGTGTCGCAGATTTAATGAGGTCCGTCCACCTTGTTGAAGAGCCCCCACGCGACCTCTTTCCGTCAACCTTTCCCTGGACTACCAACCTTTCCATGGAATCCTCATCACGGGTGATGTGACCAAAGAATTTGAGCTAACTAACAGCTACTCTCCTCCAAAAACTAATGTCTATTCAATTTTGTGTTAGTGTTATCAAAAAACAAAACCACTTCGTAATAGTTCTTAAGAACTCACGTTATATTTCCCTCTTATTCCACTATTTTCCCTTGTCCGGGGATTAGGGCGTCCATTAGCGACAAAGCAGGTGTTGTGAGCGACGTAAGCTTTATTAATCTTTCTGGAGCAGTGGCTTCGCACTTTTGTGGACTCCATTGAAGGACAAAGCTTTAGTAATCTCCGAGATATTATGGCGCAAAAATGTTACGTTAGAGATACTAAGGTTTATTATATCGATAGAGTGGAGTCTCTAATACAATAGAATACAATTATGTATACTTATAGCGTACCAGGCGTGAATAAGTTCATAAGTCGACTTGCATATTTTAATGCATAATAGGCATTAGGATTGATTAATTCATAGTGATCTGAAAACTCAAAGCAAATGAATACATTCAGATAAAAAATCTGTTCTTTCATCTTTCTTTCTTTCTTTCTTCTCTTTTCTTTCTTGTGTGATAACGCATCAGTGATGACTTTAGTGTTGCTGATGATTTTGGGCAACGGTGCCATGTTATATGGTTATACATGTTATACATGTTTACGGTCACACAAACTATCGGTTAGTTACATTAAAAAGCAGTACATTCTAAATGATATTTTAATCTTTTCATATAGTCATATTAGTTTACAAGTACTTTGATAACTGAAAAATTAGAGAGCGCCGGAAAGCAATAAATACGAAAGATCCACATAAAACCAACGCTATTATTTCCGCTTGCTAACGGAAAACAAAAATAAACATAAGAGTAGGTAAGGAATAAAAGAAAAACTGAAGTGGGACGAGCATCCGGGAATAGGCAAGAACCGGCAAGAGGCAAGAAGGGGGTGAGGCGGGGGGAGGGGGGGAGTTCTGTTTGAGCTAACGTCCCTACGGCTTTGGGGTCTCTTTTGTTTACCATCATGTTATTTATTCACGATACGCTGTAGCTGTTCTGAATTTTACGCTCAAGCTGTTCGACTATGAGCGGAATACCGCTCTAAATATACTAATTTTAAAGTGTATTTTTCTTTGAACAAAGTTATTTCTACAAAGAACAAGTCTTTTGCAATTGGTCTTCAGTGATGGAACAACGCATAAAGTCAAAGTCAAAGTCAAATTATTTATTACGTCTTGGAACTTACAGCTCACTTAACGAAATTTTGTAACCGAATTACGGAATTATGTAAATTAATTTATGTAACCAAATTACAGATAGGTAGAAACATGGCTAGACTTTATATAATTTGCTAAGGTTTTTTAACTAATAGATAATGGTACCTTTTAATTATCTCGAACCAAGACAATGGATTTACAGCACTTTCAAAATATATTGTCCATTAAACTGAAATCAGTTTTTTCATTGACCAAGCGATTTAAACTAAGAAAACGGTACAAAGTTTTTGTCGCTTTATTGTTCTAATTTTGTCTCTGAAACATACTAATCAAGATTTAAAACAGATGTTTTGAGCTTCTGTTGTGTCATTATGTTAATAGTTTCTAAAAATGTCCCCCTCGTGTACTTACAGTTAAACTAATAGTTGATTTACTACAAACCTCTTAATAGTCTATTACTAAAACTTTTAGCTTTTACTAACTACGAGTGTTAAAGTGAAGCTACTAATTATGTGAAGTTACTATTTATTTGTATGTGGAAGATATGTATAAATGATGATGAAGAATGATGTAGATATGTATAAATGAATCTAGATAGGTATATGAAAAGATAGTCAAAAACTAAATAAAGTTAAAGGTTTTTGCAACAGCCAATTTAGTTCGAATCGATTATTAATTGAACATCTTTCCTCCACATTTTCAAATTCAAAATTTTAATTTCCAAATCCAAACTTCAAGTTATTTCATCATGTCGTTTTCTATCACCGTTTCTGAAAGAGGCCTTATCGGTGAGAACGGCGAAAAAATCAGTAATAGTTATTTCCTGCAAAAATCGAATAAAAAAACGCTCGGTATTTTTTATTCAAAGAAACCGCACATCCCATAAATCGCATAATTCAACTGTTCTTACGAATTGTGACTTTAAATTTCGAAGCATCATAATAAAAAAATCGAAAAAAGAACGCGCTCGACATTTTTTATTCATAAAAACCGCACATCGCACAATTCATCTGTGTTTACGAATTGTGACTTTAAACTTCGAAGCATCGTATAAAAAAATCGAATAAAAGAAAAACATTCATTATCTTTCATTGTCGATCTTAGATAGATTACGTCATCAAAGTTTTTCACCCATAGCACGTGCGGGACGGCGTTCGACCACACCGCACCGCTAATTTGATCGTCAGGGGCTATTCAATAACAATAAGTACTCTTATTCCCTCTCCTGTCCTCTTTTGCCCCTTCTGCCTTGACTTGTGTCTTTTTAAGTGCCCGAGTTTGATTGTTAGCGTCTAAATAATGAGAGTCTCAGAAGTTTTGTTTGAATTACGTTTTGGAATTTAATTGAACTTATTAGTCTGTTATATACCTAAATTAAAAATAATGAAGGTTTCACGGCCTTAAGTCCCATTTAAGGCCTTAAGTTCAGTTGAAGGTTTTAAGTCCTGTTTCAGTGTGAAGCAATTGTCCGTAAACCAACTACATATTATGCAGTTTACCTGCAACGTTAGGTTATTCATATAAGTAGTTATGAATACATATAAACATCAAATATTTTGCATCTACGGAAAGGTGCCTTATAAAGAGGAGAAGAAACGGCGAAAGAAACTCCTCAGCACATCTTTTAAACAATAAATAATAAATTATTATACTAATACATAGTTAACATCTACATTGTAGTACATATCCTTTATCCGAAAGCCTTAATACATGCACGTAACGTCTATCGTGTCAAATTAAGGTTTATCGAAAGCCTTCGGCTGTCATTGACTCTCCCATTATTTTGCTAATGAGAAATCTTTCCATATTTTTCCGTTTAGGTTATCCTAACCATATTGTAAGGATTAAAGTACATACTGCCCTTATATGCAATCCCGGGCTAAAATATATATGTATGTGTGTCAAATTTCATCCAGATCTGTTTAGTCGTTCTACTGTGACTGACCGACAAACATTCATCCAAACATGTGATGAATATTGTTTTATTCATCATCGGCAGTCCACTTCAAACTTCGAACAAAAGCTTCGATACTATCAATATTCACAACACGCCCCATCACCGTGGGTTTCCCTTCATTATTCCGTAATCACAACAAACACCATAAAACATGGGGACTGCGAAACGCATAATCACTGCACCGCTGATGGGAGATACGATCAGCATTAAAAACTGCGAATCACGGTGCATCACAATGAGGGAGATTTATCTCGAAGGCTGATGGCGTCCCGTGGCTCAAGCGCCTTGTCTAGCGACATTCGCGGTACGACAGTATAATTGGACCTTGTCAAAATGTTTGCAGGTTCATTTAAGGCGCAGCGGTTATTGATTGCCTTTTGATTTTAACGGATACAGTGCAGAGACATCTGGAGGGAATCTTTAGAAATTAACATAATTAAAGAATTCTATTGAACAGATAACTAGATCACTATTTGTATTCGTAAACAACTGTAAAGTTATTACTGTCGCAGCCGTTTACGCTCACCACTTGACAAGGATATTATTATATACTTAACTTAACTTAATAAATAATAAATAACGCCGCACGTCATGACATGGGCTACATAGAAAGACAAAATCCATTCACACCCAGACCGAGAAAAGAAAATTAACCTCATTATTTAAATTTCGGCCTCGCTGGGAATCGAACCCAGGACCCTTCGAACGGCTTGACCATTGCGTCACGCGAGGGCCTTGACTATTTAACCGACTTCAAAAAGGAGGAGGTTCTCAATTCGTCTGTATGTTTTTTTTTAATCGTTTATTTGTAAACAACATAAGCTTTGACGATCCGTGTGATCCGATGGTTGTGTCAGAACGCTCGAATGGTCTTGGGTTTGATGACAAACAAAGCAGAAATTTATTTTATTTCATTTAAATTAGTTTATTATTATTATTATAAATGTAATGTTTATTATGCTTTCACACCAAAACTACTTAACCGATTACTATGAAACTTTGTAAACGTATTCTTAGAGGTATTTAAAAGGATAAAGAATACTTTTTATCAAAAAATATATATCTTTGATATTTATTTACGGGCTTGAATGCGAGCCACGATGAAAGCCACGGGTAAATATTATATAGCTAGTATTAAAAAAAGACTGTTGCAAAATACTAATCACATCTAATACGATCCTCATTTTATCCTTGCACATTGCCATCACAATAAGCCGATAAACCCAACGTCCGGTGTACCTGACAGTTTAATTGGTTGTTGTCAAAACGTATGCATGTAATAGTCCATACTGTGTCCGTACGCTTATTTGATGATATCAGGAGTCTATAACAGTTTTTTACGTCAAAAATATGACATTCTTGTGTCAAATTATGTCAGTTTGTATTAGTGTATATTAATTTTTTTATAGGAATTGTATGGTTGTCTTCTATTACACAATAATCGATTGCGTCGTTTAAAAAAAAAATTTTTTTATCGTTTCATTTATTAATTATTAATATGTCAAGAAACGTCATGAACTATTAAAACAATTACAATTAGTATTTAAATTTCACGAGAGTTACTTATAGAATTACCTATAACTATAGGTTTCAAGGCATTGATAATTTTTCCTCTTTAACTATTTTGTGTTATAGTCTTTAACCGTAAGGTCATAAAAATATACCTACTATGATGGCTGATGTACAATTAACTAATTTGAGAAAATAATTTTAAATTGCAATTTCACGGTTTTCTCAAAATTTCAATAAGTAAATATGGATGTATTTTGACTGCTCTTTAATAGAAATACCTAGTTAATTTAATAGTATATTTTTTATTCTAGCGCAGGTTTCAGACCCCTGCAATGCATGGTCAGTGAGACTAAACGTGAGGTCACATGTCGTTCGAAAGTAGAGTTCAACTGTTAATTCATCCATCACTCGTTGACGGTTGAAAGCTTCAATTTCTGCTGACGAGTGAATAAAACTTCAATTTGCTCTCACGTATTGACTTAATACCTTTTAAAATTACGTTTCACAACACATTATAAGAATTGATTTAAATACAATACAATATATTGACAAAATTAATTAGAATTATTAAAATATATCAAAGGCTTGAATGTTATAGCAAGTGTCATACAGGTAAATTTTTATTTTCATTCTTAAATAGTGGAAAAAGTAAATAGCATAACAATAGTTTGTAAGAATTGCTGTGCTTACTAATAAAATTCGACACAAACACAGTTAGAAATAAAGAATATGCGTTAAATTTTGTTTCAAAATTCGTTCTACGAAACATAAGATTGAACATTTCAAAGCAAAGTACATTGTCTCGAACCCTATAAGCGCCATCTGCTTAGAGCTTCGCACCACCTTCCCCATTAGAAACGCAGTAAAACATCATGAAGCTAACAGAAAATCATAGATTTCCTATAAACACACATCGCAAAACAATCGTATTTATTAGCATACTACTACAAATCACCTATCTCCAATATCTCAGTCGTCACGACTAATCGCAATCGCAACCGAGTCGTCAGTGCAACAGGACGCAATAATTAATTCACATTGTCATTGTGCAATCTGTTCTCGATAAAACGCATTGGATTCGAGAGGTATGGAGTTGCCTCTTGGAAACTTAGGTTAATGTATGGTTAATGATTCAATACAATTGTAATGATGTAGTGTAGACTGATTATTATGTAGACTACTTTCTAAGTAGGTACGTCTTTTAGTAGATGATAGAAGTAATATTAAGGTAAAATAATGATGAATCTATTTGAAATTCGTTGCTAACCTAGAAATAAGACTGAAGAAAGAAATAATACTTGTATAATATACTTGTATAATAGTTAGATATATTTTCATAATTTATTATTTTGTAGTTTGAATTTCGTAAAAGAAATTCCTATTCTACGAATGAATGTTTTCGACAAAGAATAAAATGTCCTTCAAATTCTGAGACCGTTTATGATAAAAATCTACTGAAACGATGCCGAAATGGTAGATTCGAAGTGGTAATGGTTCTGAATAGTAACTGTATAAAATTAACTTTATTTATTTAGATTACGTGTACAGCGTTATTTATGTTTCTAATATATTGACATTATCTACATTTTTTTTTATTTATTATAAGTTAATTCTTGACGTCAACCCCACGTGATGGCCAGTGGTGAGGATGTCAAAGATGATGGACGCATTAACTTAGTAAAAGCCTATTCACTCTCCTATAAATTTGTGATGCCGTTTTCGCAATTTTGCTATTGCTGCTCTTCTCCTATTCATCGTAACGTGATGTTCTATAGCCTATAGTCTTCCTCCAAAAATGAACTACCTTACACTAAAAGAATTTTTCAAATCGGTCCAGGAGTTCCTGAAATTAGCGCGTTCAAACAATCAATCAGTCATTCAATTAAACAAACAAACTCTTCAGCTTTATATAGCATAGATATAGATGACAATGATTCGGATCACATATCAAATCAATCTGAAGAATTAAACAACAAAATAATAACATGTATGTCAGAGGTAATCCTATATTAATTTGGATCAATTCATCACCCATTTAATACTATAGAATAATTTACAAGCATTAAAACCAAAGGATTTGAAATGTTTGAAAGAAAATATTAAAAAACAAAACATAATCCATTCAACAGATTCTCAAACCCGTGCTTTTGCATTAGCGATTCGTTTTGATATGTCATCGCGCACCGCATTCCCCTTTGTATTACCCGCGGGACCGGCCTTTTTATCGGCATTATTTAAATTATCAACACTTACAAATAGGGGAATGAATCACTAATACGATAAAAAACGGTAACGTTATTAACTACACATGTTTGTTAAAATGGTTCCAAATAGTTTATGTTTTATAACTAGAGCTGTAATCGCTTATTTTGAGAAACACTTGGATTACGCTCTTGAAATGTTTAGAATTATCACATCTTTCTTATAAAGGGAATGACATAAAACAAATATTCCCAAGTTTATGACAATGCTCAATGAAAATCGGTTAAACCATTTCTGAGATTAATGAGAACAAATGTACCCGAGAAATAGACGAAAATTCTTTATATGGAATCTGTTGTATGAATCACTTACTATATATTTTTTTTATATCTGTCTGGTACATACGACAATAAGAATAAGTTAAATACTTATAGAAAAGCAAAATCTGGTAATAGTTACAAAAATATAATACAAATCTCAACATTGTTAACACACTAGATATAAGGAATCGTATCTAGAAACGTTTTCTACATAAATAGTCGAGAAACTAACAGAAAACCTGACTGGTGTAGACTACTTATAGGCATCTGAAGCATCAAAGGCACCATAGGCGTTTCCAATAAAGAACAAAGCGGCAAACACTTTTAGACACTTAGATCTAAAATATGTGCCTAAAAAAAGAGACAAGAAATATAATTTATAAAAGTAGCGGATTCGTAAATCTATCCTGCAATATAAAGAAATATTTTCTATCGGATAGAATTATTGTTTTAAACCATTCTCGAATCTACGTAAAGACACAAAAAATTTATCAAAATCGGGCCAACTCAGCTCATGTTAATGTGAAATAGTTATACTATTAGTCAGGTAATTTCTTTACCATTGTTAGTTATCTCAAAAAGAATCCTCTATATCTGCGAATTGTTCTAAATTTGTTGCGGCTTACCGAATAATTGAGACACCGAAACCTAATTCAATGACTAGAATAATATCCAGGAATGAGGACATGTCGACTAGTGACAGTAAATATTATGATTTCACCCAAGACTTTGCATCTCTTACGTCAATGTGACGTCTGTTTCATTATACATTATTCGAGTGTATTTTCACCGAATCGTAACGGCTGACCGAGTGAATCTTAAATCGATTGACAGAAGCATCAAAATCGCGTGCGGCATCTTCGAAAATCAGGATTACACTATTTTGATATGGGCTCTCGGCTTTATAAAATATGTCATGGTATGTCCGGTCATCAGCTCTGATCTTTTTGTCAGTTGCCGCTATGATATTATACTCCTGAAGTATCCACTTTTTGATGTACGCTTAAACATAATCTGCGCTTTCATCTCGTACTTCTAGATGTCGCGGCTCCAATTTGACAATAGCTTAATAATGATTTACAGAGGATTTATTAAATTATCTCTAACCGCTAAACGATTCCACCGCTGTAATCTTTTAGGCACTCGCGTTATATTGTATTTTAAAACTCATCGCCTCTGTTAGTGCCAAGGACGCAACGACAGATGGTGTATGTTTTCCTAGGTTATTAATACCTCCCGCCATCTTTATTGATCTGAAATCGGCGCGTACGCAACTCGTCACGCCCAGCGATGTCTATTGGCAAAGCTATCATTGACCCGATGACTTTACGATATCTTTCAATCTTTCATAACGTATCGAGATGGAATCGATAGACGTTTACTACGTCCGACCTCCACAGGAACTACAATAAATCGTAACGCAGCTGGTCCACTCGATCAAAAATCGCATTTTTATGTCATCTCTTACATTAATAACGCTATCAAAATGCGGTCGAAATGCCAGAACGGCGCGCGTCAGTAAAATATAAACGGCAATTGCTAGGACATCTCCGCGAAGCTATTAAATAAAAGTCTTTTTACATTAGATAAATCGCGTACGTTATTCGGGAACATCTGTCCCTTGCCGATTACAGCCATACATTATACTCAGTTTGTTGTTTTTAATAAAAAGTTTAATCCGTTCGGTTATGACGGCAATTTGTCTGCCCGATGGAAAAACTTGGTCGATTACTACTGGCGCTTCGGCCTGCGCGAATCGTTCCGCCCGCCTATTACAACCGCTCAACGATCTCTTTTTATTCGCGCGATTATGTCATGTTTATTTATGCATTCGCTTTTGTCTTCCATTAACGCTTCTTCCTTTTTATCTTCGACGACCATAATTCACTTAAAAGTATTTTCACTGTCAGAAGCTCTTTGAGCGTGGCAAAAATCGTTGCGATCCCTTTTCATAATTCGCTTTAAAATGCGTTGTCATTCGTCCGGAAATACGGCTCATCGAGTTGTTTCTGTTTCGTCACCTTATAACGCACACCCATTAACAATTCAATGCAGTCTTAATGAAGAGCTGATAAAATGTATATTGTAGTATTCGTCACGACTGCCGAGCAATTAATCGGAGTTTTCTTTTTTTGGAAGTCTGTTTATGGGCGCAAAGATTTAGTGAGCGTCCCCTTCGGTTGATTTGTGCGTACGTCCAAGCGAACTCTTTGTCGTGAAAGGAGCTTAAGTGTGCAATATATCGTCAAGAACAAATTTCGCGCAGAAAGATCTCTCGTTAAGACTGATTGCCGAAAGTACAGCAATTTAAGGACGGGTTGTTATGGGAGTTGTTTCTTTTGTTTTCACATACACGCTTCTCGTAATGTATTGCTAGATATTTTTTTACTTTACTGTCATTTTGAAAAATTACGCAATTAACTTGGAGGCTATTGTTTTCATTTTGGAACATACTTTTGACTGATTGTGTGGTCTGAGCACGATAATTATACAGGTTGTGTATCTTATATAAATGTTGCTGCAATCATCAACTGAATTTTGAATATCAGAATTTATTTTACGTACAGTTTATAAAAGAGTATGTTTATCAATATGAAAATAAAGAACATGTTTTTATTATTATGTTCAAACGACAACCATTTTGTCACAGCAAATGAATACATCTGTGACTATAGCAATAACGATTGCATTGAAATTTCTCATTTGTATACTGGTACTAATACCGGTACCTAAAACCGCTTCAGGGCGGACTTTTCACGTAATTGCTGTTAGCTATTTTACACCTGTTATTCTAAGCGTTTCTAACCGAGCGCAATTTGTATAACTGACAACAGCCTTTGACCCGTTGAGTTTAATTATTATTTCCTATTTTATATCTAAACAATTTAGTCGTTAGTATTATTGGCGATAACTACTATTAAAAACTATTAAACAACGAAGCGCTCATAGCCCGACGACCCGCGTCGATTCTATGCGATCGACAGACTTAAGCAACTGCAGGCGCGGTCAGTACCTGGATGGGTGACCGCTAGTGGCTAAATTTCTTGAGCGTTTCCGTTATCGAGGGCACGTTAAGCCGTCGATCGGTTGCTACGAACATAGCAGTCGTCAAGCCATGTCGGAGGCCTTCGGGCGGTTTAAAAAAACCCGACACTTGGGTTGGCCACTAACCTCTCCACCAATCCGCATTAAACGGTCTAACAGTACATTTGTTTACAGAACATCGGCAACGTGTCAGCTGAATTGGAGCTGCAACGGCTGCAACAGGAGCATATGCGACGGCAGGAGATCGTGCGGCGTGGACAGCACTCTCTGTACCCTGGACCTCCGTTGGCCTTGCTGCCATTACTGGAGCAGATGAGACCGCAGCCACCAACCGGCAATGTAAATCATCATATTTTTTCTATATCTAAACAACGAAATAGACCAGCCAAATAATGGTAAGTGGTCACCCATTATCAACGTCAAAGGCTTTTTGCGAAGAAAGAAAAGAGACACAACACGTTTGAGAAGAAACATTTTTGTGCCAAATGTCTACCCTGGCTGGAAACTGAACCCAAAATCTTCGTAATGTAATTACTGTAATTATCAAACATTCTCTTGAGCAAGTTTTCTATCATCATAAGTGTCTAAGATTTATGTGCAACATTTCTATTGTCAAGGGACATTGAACATTGGTCTGATGATAAATACTAACTTTAAACCACTACCATTCAACGTTATGTCGGTCAAAAAGATCAGGAGCGAATTAAATTTGAACCAATCAAGAAGACGACAATAGGGTTTGCAGTATTGTTATTTTAGAACAATCATTATTTTATCTGGTTCACCTTTGTTTTATACAACCTTTTCTATATCACTTTTCTATCTACAACAAACGGATTTACGTCTATTTTATAATTCAATACTGAATTTGATGAGATAGACGTATTTAGACGTACTCATAAATTTAAGTTGATGGAGTAAATTTCAATTTTAGTAACAGGTAAGTTTAAATTAATTTTAAATAAATATTCAACGATGACTTATCTGTAAAGTCAAATATATTAACGGCAATCAGAAGCCCATTAAAGTATATCCATTTCTGTCTAATGAATACGGATAGAAAGGGACAAAATCAAAGATGACAATATAATCAATATTTATTTGACGACGGCGGTTTCTCAAAGCGGCACGGTTTTAACGTCGATGTGGCAATATCGGCAGCAAATCAAACTATTTAAAGTAGTTTTTTATGAGAATGTTATAGGTTTGTGCTAGCTACCTAACTAAAACAATCAAGTATCATCGTAGCGGTGAAGTTACCTCAAAGACAGCGGAAATTACATCGATTAATATCAAGTAATTCCAACCATTAACATCGGATGAAACGTTTATTATATCAGGTGCGTGCACCAGTGATGGGACGTTAGTTGTTGATAAATTAAAAATGTAAAGTTTCTCACTAGTTTTTTATATTATGAACATACGTGTAAACTTCATACGACGTTTATACCTACAAATAATATTATCGTAAGAGATTTTTCATATATATTAAAAAGTAACGGCTAATATCAAAAGCATATTTCTTATTTTACATAACAATCTGAATTACGCTCGGTACAGGAGAACCTAATTTAAGATATTTTGATATTCAAATTCAAATTCAGATATTATTATTTATATCAATATGTTGAAGTTGAAGCGATTGGCAGAGTTATGTAAATGCGGGCATGATCGGTAATTGGATGGGTGACCGCTAGTGGCAAAACATTTCTTGAGCGTTGTTACGATAAATAACAATAGTCAAGCTATGTCAGCGGTTTTCGAGTATCTTAAAAATTTCCGACACTTGTGCTGTCCACTAACCTCCCACCAACTTGAGCTGCGTGGCGGAGTATGCTCAAAACCTCCTCAGTGTTGAAGAGACCCGTGCTCAGTAGTGCGCTATTAATGTATTGAAGGCGATGTATTGACGACCTGCGTGGCGTAATGGTTACCATGCTGGACTGCCGTTCGATGGGTCCTGGGTTCGATTCCCAGCGAGACCGAAATTTAAATGATGAGTTTAAATTTCTGTTCTCGGTC
>DWJN01001532.1:0-17652 GCA_018248895.1 Carystus phorcus
TATGGTTATCAAAATAGTTCTAAAATAATAATTTATATGGCAAAACAAAGTTTGCTGGATCATCTAGTAAATTATATGGCAAAACAAAGTTTGCTGGTTCATCTAGTATAATATATGTACATAGTGATATTCAGGTTTGAGATGCTTGTCAATATTTCACTAAACCTATAGATAGTGAACTGTCACTATTCACTGTTGACTGTTATATTATTATGTCAAGTTGTGGCGGCAGACATCGGCACCACTTCGCGTGTGGTAGGTGTGGACCACTGTTCACCATCTGAAAGTGAACTTTTTTCTCGGCGTATAGCTTGGGCGACGCCGGGTGCTCCGCCCTCGTGCCTCGGTAAAGACAATATATTTTTTATACTACCTAATAACTAACGAGGAATAATAAAATTGTCAGTATGTTTTATAAAAATATGACAAAGTTATATTATCGGTCATAATAAAGGTCAAAATTTGTTTTTTGTCATTCTGCTTGTTACGGCTACTGCACCATGTGTAAATACCTAAACACAATTACCTTCTTTAATAAGTAAATACACATTTCTATCAAGTTGAGCGAAGCAGGACCGAGGTCATAATATCACTAGTTGTTGGGCGCGGTTTTGCCCGCGGATGATATTCGGGCCTGTTACCGTTTTTTAGAGGGAAATCTACCTATATATATTATCCTTATATATTATCTATCTATATTATTGTTAGGGATATTCGATGTGTGATGCACCGATTTCAATTAGGTACATTTAACACATAAAAGTCGTTATTTTGGTGTAAATATAAAACCTAGAAACGCTCTCGCTTCGCTTCGGAAAAAATAGTTCTTATCCGTGAGTTAACATACAATCTTCACCTACTTACTCATATATCAGCCTAGGATTCGGTGAAGTGAAAAAGTGTACAATGAGACCTAATGGTGACCATGAACTGGCAGAAACCAACATTAGAAGCCTGCAGTAGCCAGCCTTTCGATATCGTTCATAACTTTATACGATGTAATTTAATAGTTATTCAGCTTTGTGGCTGCGCGTTACTTATAATCATAATATCTCTTGAATTACACGTCCATTAAATGAAATGGCTATGAAATTAGTGACTTTGATAAAGTTATTGATCTTTGATTTTAGGACCTGTTAAATATCACCTGCAGAATTTAATAACCTTTTAAGACACAAAAGCCGTCATTGCGGCTTAAATATAAAAGTTAGATATACGCCATAGCGGACCTTTATGTTTGCAATTTTAAGCTCCGCAACTTTTCTATAGAAATAATTCGTATATCTGTTACCGTTGAAGTATTCAGCGTAATAATAAAATTACCTCCTTCTTTTTGCAAATGCCGTTATCACGAAATATCCATCTTATTTACCGAGATAATAATATAGCGTTCTAAGATTCCACTGTGCACATTGGTGAACGAATTATTAAAATCAGTGCCGTAGTGATGCAAACAAACACAGAAACAAAAATTCTTTCTTTATAATAATTAGTGTAGATGTGCGAACACGGTCTGTCTGTCTGTCCGGCGGGCTGGCCGGCAGAGGTGGCGCCGCGACGCCACGTCCTCGACGAACACGAAACGACCTAAAGCAAAACCATTAAAAATTCTGAGTAAGCAATTTGCTTAGAGAGTCAAACAAAAAATGCCATAAAAGAATCACTGAAGCGTGTCTTTATTAAAATTGCATTCCCTGTCAACGACAAAAAAGCTATTTTGTTAATAATAATGCGGTATTATTAATTTTAGGTGAGTTACACTTCACCGGCCGCACAACATAGCCACCACATTTGTTACGGCTATACATACACACACACACACACATGGGAATTTATGACTGCATCTTGGCTAAATACATTTTAACCGATCATCCTTAATGCATATTTCAAAACTGCTACAGAACGTTACCGAACGTGCCAACTGCCGACTACGACATATAACTCCCATTCAGTTTCCCAATTAAAACATATGAATCCCCTTCAGTACGGACTCCCCGCAACCTGCTCAAATTTACTTAAAATTATTATATATCGAATCAGTTTATATAATTCGTCCTGAAACAACAATTTCACAGTTCCCTGTATATTTTGCGGCTGTACCACTCGGTGGATATGAAGGACCTTGACAAAAACAGGTTGCGCGTGGTGTGTGGCTTGTCCCCTTATGTATATTTTAGTGTTGTATATTTTTATACATACTTTTGAAAATTTCACTCGATTACATCAAAAATATCGAGCATGTTGAGATGACAGCGGCGCGGACACCATCCACATCATCCTACTTCATTTCTGCGGAACCATGAGGCAGTTACACCTTATGAACCATGTGAACATAATGACATTCTTACAATTTTGTTGAAGTGATATATAAATAATATATTAATAATATTTACGACAACAGTTAAACAATGGATTTACTTTGAACGAGTGGCAATCTATGCATATTATAAAGTTCCCTGCTGCGGCCGTCTGTCTGTTTGAACGCGCTAATCTCAAAATCTACTAAACGGTTTTTCATACGGTTTTCACTAACGGATGAAGCAATTCAAGAGAAAAGTTTTCGTGTATAATGCAATAATGTTTTGTGTAAACTTAATAAAATATGACAATTATTGTTGAAGATGTCGGAATAAATCAAGACCGGGTGCTTTTATTGAAAATGCTGCCTAAACGCTTAAATATATAGCAAATTAATGTATGGTTGAATTGTTCCTCATATACATGTAGATCAGCAATAAAGTCTCCCTTAAGCATAGTCTACTATACTAATATTAATTGAAAAAAAAACCGGTGTCATATAATATTTTAATATCAAAGCTACTTAGACGCTTATGATTATTATCGTTATCATATTAAATACGTTAGTTACCTTAAGCATTTCATGCACGTTATAGTTGCCCTTTACACCATACAATTTTAATTAATATCGTAGGAGACAGGACACGCGTGATGCAAAAATAAATGCCAAAATAACGAAAAAATTATTTTTAAATTTTATCGTTATTTTGCATCTGTTATCTGCATGTACACATAGTAAAACATACAGCGAAACGAAGCGGCCACTAGTTCGAAATAAAATGTTGCGTCATCAGACTTCATTGTCACCAGCGCTCGGATCCAATGCATGCATTATTTACAATAGAGTGTTGCAAAAAATTCAATTATTATTTACAACGAAGCAAGCGAGCCCAGCCGCGTGGCCGGGGCCGCCGGACAACTGTAGCGGGACACCGTGCGGGCTGCGGGTAACGAGGGACGATAAACCTTTACAGTTTGTTGAATGTGACGGCACTTCCACAAACCGCGAGTGCACCGACAAACAATGTATCTACGCATTGTCGGTGCAATCCTGCCCAACTACGGAACCTGGCTGGACAGAAAAAGAAGGTATCGACACCTTCAGGCTGACACAGACACTCGCCGGACACGGATTTTTGTTGAATATCTGTGTCGGATCGGACGCGAGGCAACAGCACGATGCCACCATTGTGGAGGTGTCCGGGACGACGCACAACACACGCTCGAGGTTTGTCCGGCATGGGAGTCCGAGCGGCGCGTCCTGGTTCAACATATCTTTTCCCCCAACCATAGCCGGGACTATGCTGGCGTAGTGCGCTTCGTGGAAGACAGTTGTCTCCTTCTATGAAGCCGTAATGGTTAAGACGGAGACCGCCGAGCAGGTTCGGGAGAGGGCTGATCCCGCTCGGAGACGACCACGACGCGGCTCCGCAGGGAGTTGTCTGCTCTCATACTAAGTAGGAATTTGGATTGGGTCCTTTGGGTATTATGCAGGGGAGACACCGACGTGTTCTTTGGAGATCCCGGAGCGTCTACTTACGCGTTAGTCTCTTTTCGAGGGTTTAAGTGGGTAGAAATCCCACATCACCCGTCGGGTATCCTGCGATTTCCCCCTCTAGAAAAAAAAGGTTGTAAAAGTATAGGTAACATGTTAGGAGCTACCGCACGTGCGCTCCGCACCGCAGAGCAGCCAACACACAAAACGATCATAGCGTTCAACAACAACGATCTCTATATGGATTTTTTCATAACAGAGTTTTTGCATTATATATTTATTTGTTATTTATATACAAATTCTTTGTAAAGTACCTTAATACTTTGACATATTACTTAATTTTGAGGCGATATGACGTTCACCGGGTGAGCCAAAAAGTAATCTAATCGCTATGCTACTGTATTTGTACATAACGAACTGTGGCATTCAACGATACATTGGCTTTATTCACTGCTATCTTAACTTCAATGAAAAATTTAACCTATATCTACATAAAAACCTTTCGGAAGAAATTATATACTTTAACCTAGAACTCCACAAAAATATTTACGTATAGCGTTGTTTATAAATTGTAAAAAAAAGTCAAAAAATATATATTATATATATATATTTATTTATACAATAGAATAATAAAAGTCTAGTAAATACAGCGATCCGTTTAAATTTAGCTAAGAGAGAGTAGAGAGCGCCGCGGCGGGCCGTGGGCCGCGTGGTGCTGGCAGTCACCCACACTGGAGCACCCGCGACACCACGAGCGCGCGCCCGCTGCCGTCTACACTATATTGTCCAACATACACTAACATCATTCCGATGTGGAGCAAGCCCGCGAACATTTGTCGCGGCGCGGCGCCCGTGGGCCGGGATTGATGTCTGCCATCGGCGCGCCCCGCTCGTAATGCAACACACAACATGCAACATTCGAAACGTCCCTGCAATTCTCTTATGGGTACATATCTAATGTCGTAACGAGCTACATTAAACTCCGCCAGAGGATCCGACCCACATGGAGGATGCAACATCAGCTTCGGCGGCAACAAATTGCCAAAACGACTACACAATAGAACATAATAATAATTGTCGTCGTTTCACGTTCTGTGTCGCTGGGAGCTACAATATACGGACGGTTATTTTACGTATATTTTAATGATATATTTTTTTAATTGAATTCAATAGCTTACGTCTTTGTACGTTCTACAACTGGTCACTCTGAAACCAGTAGAGCCGGCAAATATGACAACACATAGTGACGTCAGTGTCTGTAAATGGTCCCCGCGGGCTTTACTCACTACCAGCAGGAGCTTGTGAAGTACAGAACCGTTCTGCCGCACAACACGACACGACACTGGTGCCACGAATCTGTCTAGACGACACGACCCTTCGTATAGGACTCCGATACATAGAGGACGTCGCAGCGTTCTACCGTACAGCAGACAGCACCGGGCAATCTACATTTGGAATGATAAATAAATTCTTAATTTTACAAAAAATAATACTATTAAGCCAGCAGTTGTCGAACGACTCAACGGGTAGTTAAATTAATTATCCATTTAAACCAATTAATTTTCCTTAATTACGATGCAAGTGTACGATGCAATCAGCGGCTCCGCCACTAATTGGGTAGTGGCACTCGTTGCGCCGCCCCCCCCCCCCACAACCCGGACCGAACACAAGACCCTTCAACTGATTCGTTTCGGTTACTGCGTCCACCTCCCGCCGGTGGACTGGAGGCTGCTGGTTTGGTTGCTACTCATAGTTCATACGACGACAACTAACACTACGCTGTAACGTATAACTCTCATGACAATATATAGGTGCTGCTGTGAGGTTCAAAGATCTTCACAAAGGCAATTTTCCTTAAATTTTTCAAACAAGTTACTTAATAGAACATTTAAATAAAGGACTAATTCAAAAAATAAAAACCGAAACATTTTACACCGTTGCGCGGTGGTACAAAATATACACATGTCGTTGCTTATTTTTGAGAAGCATATTTGTACTTGTTTACTTTTAAGAACTCTTTCATCATCTGATATATCATTCACTAACAAGAATTGATTTGATATGACACGCTTGTGGTGCTTGTAGTGTAAGTAATACATTATAATTAATCTCATGCGTTTGTACTGCATATTATATAAATATGTTAGCATTTCGGACTTCTCCTCTATGTTAACTTTGACTGTCAAATTTGACACTCCTATGACCGCGCATTATACTTAAAAAGATATACAAAGTTTTCTCTTCACGTATTAATATATAGATAATTTAATACAAAAGTAATAATTGTGCCCGATTGTAACCTCATAACAATTAACTTAACCGCTAGACGTGACACTGTGCCTGTGAAGGGCCGAAGACTGCAGCTCCACTACACATGGACACCGCTACATCTAACTTAATTTCAAACATAATTTATCGAAGCTTGACGACTCGGTATCATTCTAAACGCATCGTTATTTTTAATCCTTCAAACTGTAGCCGTCAAGAGAACTTCGCTCCAATTGTGTTCGCAATAAAGGTCGTTTACGAGGTGACATTGATGTACGATGACATTGTAAAGTTTTCCTAAATGAACCCGACCGTATCCATGTCAAAGGGCAGCAAGAAATTAAAATTTAAAATATCTGTTGAATCGTGAGATGGCAGTTACCAGGTGAGAGGCTGCGCCCACTCGCGGCCGTGGCCGGTATCTACACTGTTTATGTTTGCATACTGAGATTCTAATACAAATCTTTCTGAAATATTGAATGAATAAAATTAAATCAATACCTAAGTAACTTATTATTACCACTCTGGACATCCGCCGCGGCGCCGGTACGTCCGTCCGTTAAGTAGATATTCTGCTTCTCTGTAGACCCAAACATAATTACGGGACGCTATCTCGCTAGTGAATATTATACAGTCAATTGCTAATTAAGTGGATAATAAAATAAAATAAACCAATGTAATTTGACAGACCATTTTGAACTCCGTTAATAAAATTGTATGTATATGTCGCCGGTTTTGCCAGGTTAGGTACCTTATATATTAATAGAACTCATCACTTCTATAAAAATTTCTTCTTTTTTTTTAAACTTTTACCATCAACATATGACGTTATTACACGAAGACAATTACACACACACATAGACCATGAACCAGAAATTTGAATGATGAATTTAAATTTCTATCTCGCTGGAATTCGAATCCAGGGCCCTTCGCACGGCGCGGCTGTTCGGCGTAGTGACCATTTCGCCACGCGGGTCGTCTTAATATTATAAATTGTATAAACACGTGACATGTTAAAAGAAAAAAATAGACCCTGGACCGTGCAGCCGGCGACAGATCGCGACATCATTTGATTTTTCCTAAGGAATGCCTCCTTGATCATTGTGTTGCAATCTGACCGCTAGCCCAACATCCAACTGTTCCTCAACTTCCCTACGGACGCACATCGTAAGGTCACACCCAACCCTCCTTACGTTTAACATCCTCTGTCTCAACCAGGTTCCTTTCATTTCAACAAACAATTTAGGTTCACATTTTATTCGCGTCTGCATTTTTTACTTAAAATAAATATATATGTGCAAACATTAACACTAAGTTGCGAATAAGGAGGACGGCGGAGCTCGCCCCTCCCCTGTGTTCACCACCTCGCAGACGTGATCGTAGCAAAAATACAAATAATTTTATCATCGAGATATCTTCGTTTGCGAGGCGCGAGACAAAAAGTTTTGTAGGGCTGTCGCTAAACATTTTTATTTCCGCGGCTATGTTACCCTACGGTAACATAATCCCAATAAAACGGCAAATAAACTAATTTTGTTGAAGTTGCGGCACTTCTGTGGAAATCAAGGATCAATTTGCGAATTTCAATTTGTTCAAAAGCAATAAAACGACCCAATAAATAGTAATCAAAAGTAAAATCGTGATCATGTCATAGTGGATATGTCACGTTGTGCCAACCCTGACAACATATTGACAGTCATAGCGATGAGCTCGAGATAGGAATTAAAAAAAGTCGATAAAACGCAAATATATTGTACTTTGAAATCCCGTTGGTCCGCGTGCCGTTTGTGGTAACAACTGGCATGCTGGCTGACTGCCACTGCCGCCGCCAGCCGCCACCACACCCAGTACCACTTCGATTTAACGGTAGAAACAGAGTCAGCCATGTCCAGCCATGTTCGACCTGACATGTCTGACCGCTGAATCGTCTATTGAACACAAATAGACGTCAAACCGGGACTCGAACGCTTCAACTGCCTCACCTAAGTTGTGTCCACGTGTCTCTCTTGTTCAAGTCCCATGCAGTTGTATACGGAGTCACCTCGGAGCAACACCAAATTATACATAATATGAAAATTAAATACACACACACACACAGTCGAGCGGACATTACCATTAGAACCATATTTATGTAACGTTTTAAAACAGCATTCGATAAGTTGAATGGTATTTTGAGGAACGTAAATAACTTAACCTTTAACTTGAGGATAAACAGTGATTTGGATGGTTCCTAACAATCTCGTCAAGCACGAACTGGGCCGGCGCAATCTGGTTCTGTAGCCAACGTTTTTGCAGAGTTCCGTCGTACACCTCATCGACTGACTGTTTCGATGCAGATTTGATCGCTTTAATTACAGTTATATTAGAGTTCCTTCTTCGCTACATATTCTTGTTACCGCTGTGTTCAACGTCATCTTCTTCAGATCTGTTCTCGGGGTCTCTGCCGATGATTAACTAGTTTTGTTGTTAATAAAGTGAAATAGTCATATACTCAATTAGTTCGTGTTGAATTGTATCGATATGTTGACCGTAGCTTGACTCGATGTATCGGTATTTTTCAATTATGTACGTGTTAATCGAGTTTCTCACACATTGATGATTCCCGATGATGAGGTAATATTAAGTTTTTTGTCTGAATTCGGAACTCGTCGCCGCGTCGCCGCGTCGTGTGTCGTATACGTGGACGTAATGAACTCGCTGAGAAAGACCGCTAACATAATTTATCACACGATACCTATTTATTTTACGACATTCAAACAAACTTAATTTATTTAATCAATGCGTGTGCCATGAACATTCTTACGGACGAGATGCTCTGTAACTGGGATAAATGATTAGCATTAGGGCTCGCTCCTCGTCCATTCGAGGCATCGTCAATAGTATCGACTACTGATAGGACGAGACTCCCTCCTAGGGCTCTACACTTCTGCGCCGCTCGGGGCGGACGAACACAAAAAATGCACGGACGCCACCTCCCGGTCGGGCCGAACAACTAAGCCCTCATGAATACATTCATCGGACCGTCATATCGACAGCTAATAAATATGCGACTATCGAGGTCGAGGAACTTTACCAAATTATGGGACTCCTAAAAATTTGTCCAAATTGTGTTTTGACATTTCTATTGTTTTAATTCGTCGTCGCAGTAACGAATTCGTTAAATTTTAAACAGGGCAAATTTTGTTACTTAATCTACTCGGCCCATTTTTTTGTATCTTTGGACAAGTTAACGCTCTCGACGAGACAGATGCCTTCACCGCGATGTCGGCGTTCGTAGGGACGTGGGCCCCCAGCAGTCCCACCCTGGCCCCATTCTAAGGTGACATCGACCATGATCGGACCTTAGCTTGACCGTCAGCAGCCATACTTATGTATTACGAAGCACTTGTGTCAGGTTTAAGTCTGTATAAAGCCGTATCCCATCTCCTTCAGTTTCTCCAACACGATCAGCGCGAGCATGTTATCACACCTAGTTCTGTGAGCACTTGGCGGTGCCGCGGTGCCAGCGAGCACCTCCTCCACCGTCAGAAGGACGTCATACTTTCTGCTCAAGGTCCCCTCCTTAGGTCCAACTAGACATCCAAATATATCAGTCCAGCTCGGGCTGCCAGGTCGTCGTTCCGTCGGAAGATACGGACACCGTCATATCGACGTTGCCTTGTTATTACTTACGACGTTAACATTCATAAATCATTTATTTCATGTACGTATTAATAAATACACTTAAAATAACGTCACATATTTGGTATCTATCACCGTTTCGGAAAGGTGTCTTATAAAGAAGCTAAGAAACGGCGAAAGTTACGTGTTCGAGTGCACTCAGCCGACACACTGCTAACCGTGCCTGTCGTAGATTACAAATTTCGTAATTGGCTAGCTCCTTCGATAATTAACCGAAATATCGATTTGGGCCTTTAATTCGTTATTCGGAGATCGGATTCCTCGTGTCCCCGATCGTGCCGATAAAAAAGAGCTTCGGCTGCGTCGTGGCTAATGACAGAGGAATCTCTTTGTATGGGAAAGCGCGCGGCGTGCGGCGGTGGAGTGCGGCGCGGCCGTGCGGCGTGCGTCGTGCGGCGTGCGTCGTGCGGCGTGCGGCGAGCGGCGGACGGCGACGGGGTCGGCATGTATTCCGCGAACCCGATTGGCTACAATTAGACGTTTTGTGCTGAATTCGTCGGCGGCGGAGTATTGTTTTTAATTGTTTCCAGTTTAACGTTCCTCCGCGCGGCCGGCGGGGGGGGGCGGCCCTACGTGAGTCCTCATGTGTGTGACGCTAGGAGTCCGGAACGGGGTCTCGTAAGGAACTCGGAACGGACTCGGAGGTTGCCTTCGGAATATTTTTCCGAAGAAGCTTCCGTAACATATAAACCTGTAGACCGACAAAACATCGTTCCAAGGGCAGTCAGATGACCGAGGAGGGAATAAAATATCGAAGGGAACGAAACTATGTCACAGCGTAAGCTGCAGATTTTACTCACGGCCGAGTGGTATTCCGTCAGTGAGTACGTCAGCGATGGTAACAGACGAGGAGCGGTGGGAGACAGAAGAGTACCAGCGCACCCACCGGAGACATTCCGCAGAGCCCTTCAACTTGTAAGTGGAGCGACGACGGCGGCTCCTCGTTCATCGGTCACCCAGAGACTGTCGCGGGATGGGTTAGGTTAGGTTAGTTGCCACACTTTTAGCAAAGTAAAAATAAAATATCCTTAATTCTAATATTATTACTAACAGTACCTAACTTATGTGTTCACAGTAAACGCATACGTCATTGCAGATGTTATAATTAAATGCCGATCTTTATTATAACATGTATCATAAAACTGTACATACGTAGTAGATGTGAGCCGCGAGTAAAAATTGTATTCGACAATCGCAACGACATCAAAATGGGACCTTTTGGTAACCCATCGCTCGGCGAAGTGTAGCGGCTAACTGATAGTGAAATTGATCTCCGGTACTATTTTAAAATCGGATATAAACAATGTAAACTCCACAGACCTAGAAAAAAGGGTTAAACCGAGCCTTTTAAACAGTTGCGACGGAACGGTTTCCGGAACAAGTTATGAATTATGTACGGAAGTCGGATGTAAGAATGTGAATTTGCTCATGCTTAGCAAAAGTATTGCAAACGTTTCGTTAAAATACTCCCGAGTGCAAATGACTAGTGGTATTTGATATACGTTTATTTATAGTATTTCTATATTTTATTACAATTATCTTTCTTTGTTTTGGTTGTATGTACCAAAAGGTGCTTCAGTTAAAAAACGATACCTCATTCAATATCATTAAACACACTACCTACAAATCGTTGAAGTAATAAAATATATAAATATTATTTTATTTCATTCAAATTAACATAGAATCGGTTACTGATATATGAAATGTAATCCAACAGACTTTTCAAAACATAAAAATGAAATAACAGCAAATCATGTAATGGATGGTACATTAGTTGTAAAACATGAAGCCAATCGTCATAGTGTGAGCACGCCGCGAGCCGCGAGCCACGAGCCACGTGGAGCTCGTACATACCGGCATTTGGTGTCGTTCCAGTAAGTGGAGTAGGTACTTGTCTTGAGACGAATCGTCTCCGTCGACACTCGCCGTTTGGTAGTTCGGTGCATCCCTTCGAAACATGATAAGGCCGCGCTCGGGAATCGAACTCGCATCCCGATATCATCGACGACCGCCGGTATTCCGAACATTCCTCGGCCAGATAGCGGGGAGCGTCAGCAGCGACGGACCGACGCGGCCGATAATATTTTTAATCAATAATATAATACATCAAATAATGGACGGTTTTATTTACGTACTAGCGACCGCCCTCGCTTCGCTTCGCTTCGATAAGTATTTTACATAAAGTTACATTTAAATTTTTTCAAGACCATGGCCGTGACCCAGAGCTGCCAGACACCTACTTACGAAACCTCCAGTGCCAGTCTTTCGGTGTCGTTCATAACATTATGATTTAATTCAATATAATATTCAGCTTTGCGTTACTTATAATATTAGTTTAGATTGCAGACGCATACTCAACTGTTCTGTGCGACATGTTATTTGAAGATTAAAGAATCGTGATACTTGGTTGAATTCATTTTACAATTTCCTCCGAGAAATCACCTGCGAATAGAACCTGTATGTACAAGGAATATTGGAGACTTCAATGTTAGTGAGGTAAAAAGTTTGACGACGGAATACAGGAATATGATGACGTCGTCCGTCATGGTATACTTCAAGGACTCTGTCGCTCCACGCGATGTTATTTATGTACAAATGCATAAGAATTGTTGTAGAAAGAGCCTCTTACCTGAACATCAATGATTCAGTGATTTCGCAGTGACACCATAATAGCCACAGAAAACAAATTAAATTACACTTGATTACAGTGTCCTATGAACTTTGATTACTTGTAAAAGCGTAGTTTTTTAGTTCTTTTTAACAGATTATTGCATTGTCATCGCTCAAAGTATGACAAAATCGAGCCTAAAAGAGACGGTTAGAAACATCAAAGTGGAACGAATGCAACCGTGTCAAATGTTATGCCGATACAGATTGCTGTAGACACAGATCCGAGTAACAAAGTGGTAGAGACGTATCCCGACGGTACTGCGTATGGTTCGTGTCCATGTCGATACGTACATGTGGTTGTTTTGTTGCTGTACGTTCACTCGGGGCTCGCCGCTCGCCGTCCGCGGGCCGCAGCGTTAATGTGCGTATGTAGCCTCAAAATGTATTATCGGCAGAGGCATCGCCTCGCAACCTTTTTTTGTGTTTTTTCGAGTTCATTTTTCTAAAAAATATTTTCCGTCCCGTTCCGGAATGATTACATCGTTCTGGGAACCGGCGCCGGCCCGTAATTGGGAAGCTATCACCGATATGTTAATTATAGTACTCGAAGCTCCCTTTAATATGATAATTGCCGGTTCTGTCGAGTTAGATGCCTCGCGACCGACGACCGATGTTTGTGTCAATACATATTTATGGATGTGTCGCGAACATTACGCTGTGAGGTGCATCACGTCCGATGGTAACTAACAACGTAGCGACGGACCCGTCGTCGACGGTGGACGGTGGACGGTGGACGATGGACGGTGGACGGTGGACGGTGGTCGGTGTCGCGACAGCGCCTCGTAAACAAAGAAACAATATTTATCATTTCACCGGCCACAGGTACTGTAGACGTCGCTAGGTCTTTAGATTTTCGTAAAGTCGCTTACGTCATACCTGGGTGGCCAACACGGGCCATTACTAGCCACTCTTAGGCAAAAACCATCCAAAGTGCGACGACAAATCACACGGATTCCCAAGTTATCTTTATAACAAACGCGACATCCCATTATGACCCGTAACGGCCAAGCAATAAAGGTGTAAATAGGTAGTTTATTATTGTCGACGCTTTGACATCCCGAGAGGACTGGAACTGAAACTATAATAAAGTGGAGGGCCGATCTCACCGCTGGCGAGTTTGATGGACGATTAACGTTAACGTTAAGCGGTAACATTAAAGTTACATACATACGTGTTGGAAATTTGCTAAAGGTTAGACTTATATTAATTCAAGTTCGCGTTTATAGGATTCCCCGTGTTGCGAGCGGTCCGGAACAGAATTCTCAACTAGCAAAGAATAAACACTTTTATCCGGAAATCTAATGCGGGAATCACATCACTGATGCTGGCGTACTGCTCCACGGCTGACGGTGACCACTGACGCTCAGGCGAGACATCTGCTCGTTACCAGGTTATTTATATAAAACGATGGCGATGATGAGCCCGCGCGGGAACAGACCACGTACAATTAAATATAACACCGGCCGAAATCGCAGTTTAAATTGAGTAGGTTAATTTTTTACAATCTTATTGTAAATTCTGCCGATGTACTAGCTACTATAATGTCGACATATCATAGGTTGCAACATATTCCTAACCGTCGTTTAGTAAACCGCCGTCGCGCCGGTGTCGCCGGCCGCGGACAGTGCGCGGGCGCACTATCGTTGAACAAACATTAACCGAGCTCTCCGACGCGACGACGCGACTACGACGCGACGCGCCAGATACGTCATGTTTTAACTCAGTGGATCCAGTCGGTGACAGCTACCGCTGCTCCCCGACTAGGCTGATATCTCGATCTGTAAAAGAACGCTATTTGTAAAGCGTACGATAGATTCAGAATGTTACAACTATATTTGTAACACTGCAAGAGAAATTTGCCCGAATCGATGGGACTTTACTAAGTAGCACATTTACTATTTCCCTCCACCAGGGACCGCTGGAGGCGCTTCGCTCGATGCTCCGTGGCAAGTGTGCAATACAGAAGTTTGTCAGCATTATTATAAAACAATATTTATCAAAGTTTCCGTTGAATCAGTCCAAAGTGTTATTCTGTGAATAAATCCTTTGTTGGAATGTTGTCTGGATAACTGCGTGGTACTGGATAAAATTATGCCTCGGGAAAAAGTTCATTCACATAAAATCTTGAGTTTTAATTTTAGTCGACTTTCAACATTCATTCGTCAACTATTCGAGGGATAATTTGTTATTCTGATATTTGATCGACCCTACCTTTGCTTTTGAATCGAGAAAAAATTGAGTTTCAAGATTCCACCCGAACAAACATATAGCTACTTTCATACACAGATTACAAGTTAAATAAAAGTTTTGAATAAAGGTGTCAGACGTTGCGTCATGGCTGTCCATGTGGTACTGCTGGAGCCGTCAGCGGAGACGGCCGCGGTTCTTGACGTGCTCCGGTGGTATGGATCTAGTACCGAAATATTTTAATGGGAACATAATAACATGTTTATGGAATTAACTCGCAAACGAGCAGGCTGGCCACCCGGTGGTAAATGGTCAAAGTCGCTGGAGGACATCAGCAACAGCAAAGACGTCACTGATACATTGCCAGCCAAGAAAGAAGTGAGAAGAGCGGGCTTCAGAAAACGATAATAATAATGTTAATGACTTATTAACTTGTTATTAGCCTAGCCTGGCGACGCCCTAGAAGCAAGCGGTCGGGTTCTGAATCCTCTTACGACACTGGTCTGCCGGCCTGGGGTCACGGTCCGTGGGCGCCCGCTCCGTCGGAGCCCAACGTCGTCAATGTCAGAGGCCACACTGTCACTAATTTTTTTCACAAACAACAAACCGTTTATAGAAGGAACGACTCCTGCTTCTCGATCGATCACATTTGACGGCTCAAACATACTTCGAGCTCCGAACGAATCGCAACCCTAACGTCAGTGGAGTAAGTGGCGCTTTATTGCAAACCGCCTTGTAATATTTTTCTCGACGAACCGATTTACATTTGCACCGCTAAAGACTCTATTGCCAGGCGCTTAAGTCGTTTTTCTCCCTTTTGTCGTATACATAAATCGCACGACGAGGCTGTCCAATCTTGCACTCGACACAAACTTTATTGCCCGGCAATAAAGATGTTTTTTGCATGTTTTTGCATTGACAAAGATAAGATCGGCGCGTGCGTTCGAGTCGCGTGTATCGTTCAGGTAATAAGGTTGTGTTCCGAGCCCCGCGCGCTGCGGCCCGTCCGTCCGTCCGTCCGTCCCGTCCGTCCCGTCTGTCTCGCGCGGCAGACGGACACGCAATATGTCACAAACTTGAATTTTAGTGCGTGAAATTGACTGAAGGATTTTTAGGGTTGGAGGAATTTCATTTTTTTATTGATCAAAATAAATAATATGTTTTTTAATAACATGAAACATGTGGAGTGGCCGACTAGGAACTCCAGACTAGGAACCGGCTCGAAGGTTGTCTCGGAATGAGCAGGAATAATCATTTCGATTTACCACGTTGCCCATCGTGATCGACCAGCATCCAGAACTTTTCGAAGGAGCCTCGCGCCGCGCCGCCTAAATATAAACACAACTTCACCAAATAATGTGGAGAACTCCGTTAGACCTTGTATTGGGAACGCTCAATTCTAATAAATTTATTAACACTACAACAATCAGAAGCATAACGATCTTATCCGCTTCATCCTCATTATCATTATCATTATATTATAATGTCGTCATTGCCTCGCAACGTTTTTATAATACTTTACCTCCTCAAATATTCTAAAATCAATCATTCAAAATCACTCCACTCCGGCTTGTTTTTTTTATTAAAAATAAGGCGTATCGCTCATTTCTCTGCATTATTAATCATTATTACTGAGCATAAGACACGCTTCGTTTAAAATCGCTCGGTCACGCCGACTCGACATTTTGGATGCAAGCTTAGATACACAACGGGCCTGAGAGTCGTTTGAATTGGAAATCGTTAAGTTGATGCGCGGACACCGCCCGCAACATTTCAATAAAAGTTTGAACTACTTGCCGGCCGCGCGGATCGATCATACCTAACTTTAAGTCCTGAAAGTCCACTCTCCTGACTCAAACGGAACAGCGACTGGTCCGTCGCAGAAAAATTTACATTTTTCTGGTTATATTATTGTCAATGAGACAAACGGCACGGTCTTGTAAGTAGAACGTTTCATCGGTATGTTTGCCCCGATCATTTCGGCCAGTACATCGAACGTACAAAGGTAGAAGTGAACGGCGCGGCGGTGCTCCGGCATCGAGTGACGTCGTCGGCGACGTCCGGTCGCGATGGTCCGGGGGCGTGTGTCAATGTGGAGAAATATCGTCCCGACGTGTCGATACCGTCGGCCACCATAAACAGCCGGCGGCCCGCGAGGGACTCCCGCCCGGAGCTCGGAGCCCGGAGCTCGGAGCTCGGAGCCCTGAGTGACGGGTGCGCGGCGCGCGTGGGCGCCGGACAATGCGCGGAACCGACGCGAGAATAGGATTTGTCCTTTACCGATAAACTTATTGGGTGTAGGGTTTCTTGCGATACGATATTGAAAAGGTTTCGTGATGAAATACGACGTCTTTGTTCAATGTATTACTTTCAAAAATATTTCATTGATATTTAAACAATGCATTCACGGCTTTTAGGGTAAATATTAGATTTTGGTTGCGACATTATTAATAATAATATCGATACCGTTACACTTAGGTATTACAGTAATACTCTGGCACAAAATAACCACATCGACCTGTCAACTTCGGAAAACAATAATAGCCCATTTGTTGTTCACTGAGTAAGAGATCGACTTTTTTTACACTTGCAGTACGTGTACGTATACCTACTAGGTACTCATAATGTCGTCTACTGGTGCAGTTCGACACGCTACAAATTTGGTGGTGCTTCCGCAACGGAACCTGTCGGATAAACTTTTTTGCGATTTTGTACAGATCCGTCGCCGGGAACAAGATCTGTTTAGACTACACACACCACTCCTACAACTGCCCGATGAGCCATTTAGGTCTAATTCCAAATAAATGATCACCAATGTATTTTTTTTGCAGCCGCTCGTAATAGTTTCAAAATGTCTATTAATTATCTTGGTCTAGTGATCGCTGACTCTACCTGCTGCTTCCACGACAACGAACAATCTATAAAATGTCCAAGAGACTCGATTGATATTATTTGTGTTAATTAATCCTAAACACGAGCAGCTCTCCGAAACGATGGTACGAAATATTTGACATTAATAAGTGTATCTATAAATAGTGGGGTGAAGTCGCAGC